>UESW01001688.1:25479-55241 GCA_900491605.1 Calamus simplicifolius | reverse complement strand
ATACTTGGTCACCTGTTAATCTGAGAGGAGGCTCCGATCTATCAATTTTATTTTTTCGGAAGGCATTCTTATTTCTTCTAAACACATGATCAAAAGGCAAGAACTGACGATGACAATCAAACCATGTATTTTTACCCCCATGCTCCAAGCGAAAAGCCTTTGTTCTCTCCATACAATACGGACATGCTAATTTTCCAGCTGTACTCCACCCTGATAGCATGCCATATGCTGGAAAATCATTGATTGTCCACATTAAAGCAGCCCTTAATAGAAAATTTTGCTTTCTTGAAATGTCATAAGTAACTACACCCTCATTCCACATAACTTTTAATTCATCTATCAATGGTTGCAAATATACATCTATCATGATCTTCGGATTATGCGGTCCAGGAATGAGCAAGGTTAAAAACATATATGGAGCGGTCATACACATATCAGGAGGCAGATTGTATGGCGTAACAATTACTGGCCAACAGGAGTATGGTGTAGCAGAGAGACTGTATGGAGTAAAGCCATCAGCACATAACCCAAGTCTAACATTTCTTGGCTCTAATGCAAACTCAGGATATGTACGATCAAAATGTTTCCATGCTTCTCCATCTGATGGATGGCACAAAACATCCTGTTCTCGTCTATTCTCATAATGCCATCTCATGTGCCCAGCCGACCTGTTCGAGGCATAAAGCCTCTTAAGTCTAGGATAAGTGGCAAATAATGCATCCTCTTATAAGATACTTGATTGTGATTCCCACTTCCCATCCTACCTGGTTTGTATCGAGGATGACCACAGAACTTGCAATCAGTTAAAGACTCATCATCCTTGTAATACAACATACATCCATTGAAGCAACAGTCTATTTTTTTAGCAGATAGGCCAAGCTTCGAAACTAAACTCTTTGTCTTGTAGAAGTTAGGAGGTATTAAGTTGCCGGGAGGACATATTTCTTTCATAAGTCCCACAAATTGATTAAAACAATGTTGAGATATATTGTTATCAGACTTGATACTCATCATTCTAACTGCAACTGACAACTCTGAGTGATTAGTACAACCTGACCAGAGCGGCCGCTGTGCTGCATGCAACATCTCGTAAAACTTTTCAGCCTCTCTATTTGGAGGCTCCTCCACATAATTTGGAGCATCCCTATTCTGATAAGCATCCACATTGCTATTATAAACATATCCAAAATTTGGACCAGCAGCATCAAAAATCATGGCTTCGTATCTATCGGTAGGCTCATTATTATTCAATTGACCACAACTAGAAGCACTAAAATGAGCAGTACTTGAACCAGCAAATTGCATTTGATCAACACCACAATTCACAATTGGTTCAATTTCTCCATGTTCTGTCCAATACCAGTAGTCAGGTTTGAAACCTTTTTTGTAAAGATGTACCTTTACTTCCTCTATGGTCAAGTACTTTGTATTTTTGCACTTGAAACAAGGACACCTAATTTTCTTCTCACTCAAAAATATTGGTTGTTGGCATGCAAAGTGAATAAACCATTCCAACCCTATTAGAAACTCATCTGTGTAACCCTTTCGGTTTGGTAAAAGTCTATTATACATCCAACTACGATAATGACGAATGTCCATAATAACGAAGCTTTAAAGTATTTTCTTGATAACCAGCCTAAAACCATAAACAATTGATGCATGTTAATTTTGAGTTTGTATGAGTGCATAAGGAAAAATAATGGAGAAAATTCTTTAAAAATGTGTGTGTGTGAGAGAGAGAACTTGGGTAGTGATCTGGTTTGTCTTTAAGACGTGAGAGTGTAAAAAAAGGTTGTGAATATGCTTGGTGTGTTTGCACACTTCTTCCTTAAGCTTAAGCTTTATGTACCTTAATGATTGACTACACTCCAAATGCCTGTAGACCTCACCACAGTGGCGTCAAGACTGGAAGTGTCACATATCATGCATGTATACCTTGTTGACACCTGACACCATCTGAGGAATCACAAGTTTATCAAAAATACAGAATTAGTATGCTAAGATGCAGTGATCCATTAATTTTTATTCTTATTCTTTTCTTCGCCGCATCATGGTCATGGGTGCCTTGACTCAGTCCATGGCATCCTCTCCCGGACCAAGCCAAAATTAATGCGGCCTCCAAATTTCCCAGTGGACGAAAGAGTTTGGAGCCTTAGATTAGCTTCTTGATAAGTAGGTGGCATTGGTTTCTGTTGCCATAATATTTCAATGCCTATTTTTCTTCTTTTCACTCGAGACCTGAGATGGAAGCAATTGTTAGGCTATGCTCAAGGCATGCATCATAGAATTAGTAATTTCAATTACATATTTTAACTTCTTTTCTTTTTCTTTAATACATTCTCATCAGTTTGATAAATTACAATGCAAATGGGGAGCACTCAGTTACTATGTAAATGGGGAGCACACCATGATATAGCTGCTTATCACAAGGGATTCAAGATAATTTTCAATAAGAGAGCAAATCTCCAAATGTTTGATGAGTGAAACAAATGATGGAACATTGAGAAGAGAAGTCAAAATCTATAATTTGCATATAGATCTAATGCTATCCTTTGATGTTAGGAAGCTGCCAACACAACAAAGGAGAGAGGTAGAAGGAGAGGAACAAAGATGTCAAATGAGGAATGAAATGGAAGAGCATTGAGGGAGGAGAATGCCATCAATGGAGTCAAGGCAGCCATGATGGGGGTGCAGGGGAGAGGCGGGGGTGGGCATGGGCTGTGCCGGGCTAAGGGTAAAAAAAAGATCATGAGGCTTTGGGCTTAGTGGAGCCCAACCTCAGGTGAAGTATGGCCTTGCCTAGGGGGGAATCTTTCAAAGTCTGGGTCCAACCCGGGACTGGCCTAGTAGAAAGATATAATTGTTGTTGTGGTGGTTTCACTGTGCACTTTTAATCTTGAGGATCCGACTTTGAATCCCACCTTCAATGTTTTTTAACAGAAAACCATTTATGTTGATATATAAATAAATATATAAATATATTGAAATATAATATATATATATAAAGTATAAATTTTTGGGTCGGGCTGGGTCAAGCCTGTTTTTCTTAAGCCTAAGCCTAGCTTGAAATATGAATGGTCTTAAAAAATCGAGCCAAGCTTGGCCCCATGTGCTAAAATATTTGGCTCGAGCCCTGTAATTTTCTGGCAGCTCTCAGGTCAGCCTATGCCCACCCATAGGGAGGGGATAACAAGGAAGAAAATAGAGATGGAGAGATAAGACCAATGAAGGGGACTTTACCAACCTTGAACTATCTATTTTTAAATCTATCACCAAATTCCACAGGTAGCCCCTAGGTCAAGAACTCCTTGAGATTGAGCCCGTTGGACTGAACTTCTTGGTTGGGATGAATCTATTAGTATTTTTTTCTCCATTTGAGAATAGGGGATGCATGTCAAATTATGATAGCATTGAGTGATCTAGGCGATCAGCATACGTAGTGTTCTAAACTGCTTCAAAAACATATACTATTAAGATCTACATTTGAAAAGCAATTAGATTGCTAAAATTCATAGATTTAACAATGGTACACCAAACTATTTCGAACAAGGCAGTTTGGGGCAAACCAGTCTGTAATCAGGATGGTTTGGCATGTCAGTTTGGTATAAGTGGAGAACCGAACCAAGTCACCCTGAACCAACCAATTTGTTGGGTTTGGCTTGATTTGGTGTAGTTCATGGCTTGAACCCTCTGTTCACCGATATGGTTCGGTATGTCCCATATCGACCCATACTAGTTTGGTATGGAGAACCTTGGATTTAATACATAAGGGGCATATTAATAGTTGTATCTAGTGGATTGATGTATAGTAAATGAGACACTGATCACTTTACTGGCAACAAAGAAAGAAACAGAGTGATTTTTAATGATCAATATAAAATATTGCAATGTTTTTGTCATATCTTTGATTGGATGCAACTGTTAAAGTTGGAATGCTTTCTTAATTTTAAAATTCTTCCATCCATTGCAGTAGATAGAATCAATTTATATTAATCAGTGGAGTCTTGATTGTTTGATATCACTTTACTATTTAAATTGCCAAGATTGACAAGGATTTAGAATCACAATCTGATTACTGAGTTCTTTCTTCTTAACTAATGAGGATATACGAGCTCTATTACTTATATTTTGCTTTCAACTAATCAAAAGTGTTACTTGTATTGTGCTTTAGACAATGATTGAGGGTGTCTATCTTGTTTCTGTGTCTCAATAAATCATTTTATTCTGAAATTATAGTATCTTGTTTAAACTCATTATCAGAATATATGTACCTTACAAACAAGAAATGATTGCTCAAAAGTTTGATAAATGATTGCTCACCATACAAACAAGAAAGCTAAACAAGTGCATGCTCAGGCTAAGTTTGATAAATGACGGTGCCCTATTTTCTGTGACCCAATAGCAAAGTAACAGGTTGATTCATTCCCTAATCTGCGTTATCCTTTAGGACCTCTCATGCTATTATAGGCCATCCCTAAGTGGTCCTTCCATCATTAACTAGGGGGTTTCAGTAATGATGCAACTGATTAATTTCTTTAAAGGTAAAAAAGGCCTGAAACGTAGATGGTTGGGACAAAGAAGAGTCCCTTTTATGAACAAGCCCAGAGCGAAAAACATAAAACAAAAACTCTCTTACCCTTTGCCGTCCTCTGCAACCTCTTTTCCTTTCCGGCACTGCAGCTTGGAGCGTAGAGTCTGCAACCTCTTTTCCTTGCCGTCCTCTGCAACCTCTTTTCCTTTCCTCGACCTAGAGCATGAACTCAATTAGAAGGACAGTGGCACTGCGCTCATGAGAAGAGCATCACGGTCTCATGGATTCATGATGAAATAATAAAAAGCATATAAATAAAAACAAAAACATACCTGGGATTTCGTTGCTCGCCGGTCCACGAAGTCACCAAGGCGAGCGGCGGCGACGATCGAAAAGTTCTGGTAGCTCCTAGGTCCGACGAAGTCACCACGGCGAGCGACGGCAACGAATGGGAGGCGGGACTCAGGATCTAGGGTTAAGAAACCAGAAAGAGGGGAGGGCAAGCGCCAAGCGGTCGAGCGGAGTATTCATGGGCCTCGTGGGTTATGGCTAAGTTTATAACGGGTTCGGGTTATCCCCGAACCCGGACCGATTATGGAGCTGTTGTTCTGTTTTGGAATTCCTAATTAAATGCTAATAACATCACTTAATAAGCATCAACTAATTGAGAGATATTTTTACAAGCACCACCACATGCGTCTGAATTTTCTCATTGGCACGGTCGTTTGTGATTGCATGTTGCATTAGATAAGATAAATTGATTCTAAGACTCTGAGATATAATGGCAAGAACTTCAGTTCTCCACTTGAACGATGAATCGACACGTTTAAGAATTTTTTTAAATATTATAAGCTTATAACCACAAATATTTCATCTGTTACAATTATTTACATGTGTGTACCATAAAGAACTGATTAACTAACGTGATCATCAACAAAAGTAATCATATCTGCATCAATTTAGATTTGATTTATAATAACAAAAGAATGAAGATGAATGACTGCAAGGGGAAAAATGAAATTGAAATAAGAATATGGAGCAGAGTGGTTCCACAATAAATGACAAAAACTAAGTTGGCTCTATTCCTCTTTGGAGCAGAGTGGTTCCGCAATAAATACAAGGCTCTAAAATCCCTTGAACCTCATCGTTATACAGATCATGGTCAAGGAAAGAATGTAAAACCCTTTCCTTATCAAAAATGTAAATCCCCCCTCCTCCCCATGGCCCATGCCGGTAGGGGTGGCAATTTTTGACACGACACGATAACTCGATACGAACATGACACGAATTAAATAGGTTTGGGTCGACCCGCCAACACGAAATTTAAATGGGTCGTATTCGGTTCAACCGCTTAACCCGAATTAACCCAAATTGACCCGTGTATTTAATCGGGTTGACACGAACCTGTCTGACCTATTTTGACCCGAACCCATCACCCACTTTGCCCGCATGTACGCCACCATGATCCGTCCGTCACCGCTACCCGAGGCCTCTAGATCAAACAAACAAAGCTGACTATTCCACCAAACGAAGCTGGTTAAATAGTCAAAATTTAGATTATATGAATTTATATTTTATCTGATTAGATTGATCAAACAAGCAATGCAACCAATTTGACTTAATCTACTTCTTGGGAGCAACTTTTGTGACGGTTGAGTATAAATATCACAATCCCCTCTAATAAAAAGAAAGTGAAAAATAAAAGCAACTGCCGTTACTCTTTTTTCCTAAGAAACTTCTTTCACTCTTAAGCAATTATGTTATAAATGATAAAATACTAATAATGACCATTTAATGATATTTTAGAGAGTTTAAATGACGATAATTTTTACTCGCATTACTGCTCTCTTCGACTCTACCCTCCTTTCGCTGGCTCATTTTCCATTATAAAATCTCATGTGGGTTTTATTTCTTCCGTCCTCTCGGGTCACAAGTCGTGTCAGGTTAATCGTGTTTTGAGTCAGGTCATGTTCGTGTCCAAATTCAGGTTAATCGTGTTTGAGTCAGGCCGTGTTCATATCCAAATTACCTAACCCGTTTAACTCACAGGTCGTATTTGGGTTGATGTGTTTTCAACCCGACCAAAACATGACACGACTCGGACATGACGATTGCCACTCCTACATGCCGGAACCCTCACTGGCAACATCCTCAAGAATAACAGAACACGACACCAAGAACCCATTTTATTAGAAATATCCATCAGAAAATCCCTCGCAAAATAATCAAACAATCCCTCGAAAAATCCCTCGGAAATTAATTTTGCGAGGGATTTTTCGAGGGATTTTTTTTCATCAAAATTTTTTTATTAATAACTCATTAATGAAAGAAAATCCCTCGGAAAATCCCTCGCAAAATTAATTTTCCAAGGGATTTTCCGAGGGTATTTTTTTATCAAAATTTTTTACAAAGAATCCATTTTTGTTAGAAATATCCATCGGAAAATCCCTCGCAAAATAATCAAAAATATCCCTCAAAAATCCATCGAAAATTAATTTTGCGAGGGATTTGCCGAGGGAATTTTTTTCATCAAAAATTTTATTAATAACTCATTAATGAAAAAAAATCCCTCGGAACATCCCTCGCAAAATAATCAAAATAATCAAATTAATTTCCAAGGGATTTTCCAAGGGATTTTTTCATCAAAAATTTTATTAATAACTCATTAATGAAAAACATTCCCTCGGAAAATCCCTTGCAAAATTAATTTCCGAGGGATTTCCAAGGGTATTTTTTTATCAAAAATTTTACTAATAACTCATTAATGAAAAACAATCCCTTGAAAAATCCCTTGCAAAATAATCAAAAAAATTTGATGAAAAAAGTTTGCGAGGGATTTTTCGAGGGATTTTTTTTCATCAAAAATTTTATTAATAACTCATTAATGAAAAAAAATCCCTTGGAAAATCCCTCGCAAACTTAATTTCCGAGGGATTTTTTCATCAAAATTTTATTAATAACTCATTAATGAAAAACAATCCCTCGGAAAATCCCTTGCAAATTAATTTCCGAGGGATTTTCCAAGGGTATTTTTTATCAAATTTTTTTTACAAAGAACCCATTTTTGTTAGAAATATTCATCGGAAAATCCCTCGCAAAATAATCAAAAAAATCCCTTGGAAACTCCATCGGAAATTAATTTTGCGAGGGATTTTCCGAGGGATTTGTTTTCATCAAAAATTTTATTTATAACTCATTATTAAAAAAAAATCCCTCGGAAAATCCCTCGCAAACTTAATTTCCGGGATTTTCCGAGGGATTTTTTTATCAAAATTTTTTACAAAGAACCCCATTTTTGTTAGAATATCCATCGGAAAATCCCTCCTAAAATAATCAAAAAATCCCTCGGCAAATCCCTCGCAGACTTAATTTCTGAGGAATTTTCCGAGGGATTTTTTTCATCAAAAATTTTATTAATAACTCATTAATGAAAAACAATCCCTCGGAAAATCCCTTGCAAAATTAATTTTTGAGGAATTTTTCGAGGGTATTTTTTATCAAATTTTTTTTACAAAGAACCCATTTTTGTTAGAAATATCCATCGGAAAATCCCTCGCAAAATAATCAAAAAAATCCCTCGGAAACTCCATCGGAAATTAATTTTGTGAGAGATTTTCCGAGGGATTTATTTTCATCAAAAATTTATTAATAACTCATTATTGAAAAAAATCCCTCGGAAAATCCCTCGCAAACTTAATTTCCGATGGAGTTTCCGAGGGATTTTTTTATCAAAATTTTTTTACAATGAACCCATTTTTGTTAGAAATATCCATCGAAAAATTCCTCGCAAAATAATCAAAAAAATCCCTTGGTAAATCCCTCGCAAACTTAATTTCTGAGGGATTTTTTTCATCAAAAATTTTATTAATAACTCATTAATGAAAAATAATCCCTCGGAAAATCCCTTGCAAAATTAATTTCTGAGAGATTTTTCGAGGGTATTTTTTTATCAAATTTTTTTTACAAAGAACCCATTTTTGTTAGAAATATCCATCGGAAAATCCCTCGCAAAATAATCAAAAAAATCCCTCGGAAACTCCATCGGAAATTAATTGTGCGAGGGATTTTTCGAGGGATTTGTTTTCATCAAAAATTTTATTAATAACTCATTATTGAAAAAAAATCCCTCAGAAAATCCCTCGCAAACTTAATTTCCAAGGGATTTCTTAGGGAATTTTTTATCAAAATTTTTTGCAAAGAACCCATTTTTGTTAGAAATATCCATCGGAAAATCCCTCGCAAAATAATCAAAAAATCCTCGGAAACTCCATCGGAAATTAATTTTGCGAGGGATTTTTCGAGAGATTTTTTTCATCAAAAATTTTATTAATAACTCATTAATGAAAAAAAATCCCTCAGCAAATCCCTCGCAAACTAAATTTCTGAGGGATTTTCCGAGGGATTTTTTTCATCAAAAATTTTATTAATAACTCATTAATGAAAAACAATCCCTCGGAAAATCCCTTGCAAAATTAATTTCCAAGGGATTTTCCAAGGGTATTTTTTTATCAAATTTTTTTTACAAAGAACCCATTTTTGTTAGAAATATCCATCAGAAAATCCCTCGCAAAATAATCAAAAAAATCCCTCGGAAACTCCATCGGAAATTAATTTTGCGAGGGATTTTTCGAGGGATTTTTTTCATCAAAAATTTTATTAATAACTCTTTATTGAAAAAAAATCCCTCGAAAAATCCCTCACAAAATTAATGTCCGAGGGATTTTCCGAGGGTATGTTTTTATCAAAATTTTTTTACAAAGAACCCATTTTTGTTAGAAATATCCATCGGAAAATCCCTCGCAAAATTTATTTTGCGACGGATTTTGCGAGAAAATATTTTTTATCGGAATATAATATAGTTTATGTTTTTTTATTGGAAAATCCCTCGGAATTGCGAGGGATTTTTCCCTCGGAAAATCCCTCGGTAAATCACACTTTTCTAGTAGTATATAATGCCTCATCATGTAATTTATTATTTGTTGCTGCTGAAATCTGTCCTCTGGCTTGGGCGCGATCGGGCTGCAGCGTGGGCTCCCTTCTGGGCGGACCTGCAAGATAGTCCTCACGTGAGAGGCATTGGGGGTGGCCCTCTGCGGAAGACCCTCCGACGCTCAAGTCAGTGAGACCAGCAATCAATAAATATGGGGAGAAGGATCCCTCGGAAGAGTTCCTCCGAGCTCTCGTGGGAGCTTTAATGGCGGAGTGTGAGAATTATGAATGAAAAATGGGCGTAGAATCACCGTACCTGAGAGGCTTGAGGGTGGTAGTATTTATAGGCGGTCACCTGACTTCTTGGACATGCTCTGGATGAGGTCTGAAAGTTGTTGGGATTCGAAATGGATTCGAATCAGGTTGTTATAGGGCCAGTAGGATCCATATCTGGTTAGTTAGAGGATCGATGGCTGGGAGGCGGGGAGAGCTGGCCGATGGCTCGAGACTCAGTGGCTGTGTGGTCCCTAGGCCACTATTGTAGGTCTTAGGCCACGTCTTGGCATGATTCCTTGTTTGGAATTTTATTCTGTTACAGTGAATTTGAACTCTCCCGCGCTAGATTCCGCAGAGGTCTGAAGTAGCTCGGATCGGATGGCCGAGGAATGGTCTGGCCTTGATGGCAGAAGCATAAGAATAGCTCGGGTTGCCGAGGCATAAGGTTGGCCGAACCTGCTGAAGTATAATGTGGTCGGCCGAGTCGGACTTCTGTGAAGCATAGAGTAAGAACTCATTGTCTCGGCTTTATGACGCCATCCTTCCTCACACAAAAGGTGCCAAGGGGGCAACGTGGCAGCCATAAATGCCTTAATGATGGAAGGAAATAAGGCATTAAATGCCTTAAAGCAGGTGGATGCACATGGCCTTTATGAGGCCATAATTGCGTTGGTGTGAAGGACATAGCGCAGCTGTAGAAATCTGCCGAGGTATGTTGGCCGAAGTATATTTGCATGTTGGCCGAAGTATGTTTGCCGAGGCATGTTGGCCGAAGTATGTTTGCCGAGGCATGTTGGCTAATGCTAATCAATTTATGTTTTAAGCCATCAACATATAAAATATTTTCAATAAAAGTAAATGGAGTGATCTGAATTTTATCAATACCCATGATGTGACCTTGGCCATTATCTTCAAAGGTCATCACTCCACCTCTTTTTGCTTCAAGGGTGATGAATTGATCTTTATCATCCGTCATGTATCTTGGGCAGCCGCTATCAAGATATCATTTTTTTGATTCTTTGACTGCAAGACACACCTGCATAACAAATAAATCTTGTGTTTAGGGTCCTTCATAGTTAGTGGCAGAAAATATAGTTTCTTTTGAAACCCAAATCATTTTACCTTTGTAGCCATCATTTACATGAGATATTTTATGATTGTAAATATAGGATTTATGACCTTTATTACCATAACAAAAATAGAAAACATCATTATCAATCAATTTCTTAACAAAGAAATGGTTAATTAGTTTTTATTTCTTATGAGGTTTATATCCTAAACCAACTTTATCAAAAATATCTCTTTGATTATTAAAAGCAAATTAAGTCTTTTTGAGTTGTAAGTAAATTTATCAACAATATTCTTATACTTTTCAAATTCATTTTTCAACTTTTGATTTTTAGTGAAAATCATATTTTTCTTCTTTTTTTAAGTCTTGCTTTTCATATTTTAGCTTTTCAAGCTCAATAGTAAATTCATCTTTCTTTTTTAGAAGTTCTTGATTTTTAGTTTTCAAAACCTTGTTCTTTGTTCTTAAAACTTTAAAATCACTAAGCAATTCATTAAAAGCATCATAAAGTTCATCAAAGGTGAAATCATAAGTAGAACTTTTAGAAATATACCTCTTTCTTATTTATCATAAGACATATGTTGGCAACTTCTTGTTGTTCTTATTTGGATGAAGATTCATCACTATCACTCCATGTTGCAACATAAGCTTTCTTCTTCTTTTTATATTCCTTTTTTATTTTTATATTCCTTTCTGAGTTAAGGACACTCAAATTTGTAATGTCCAGGCTTTTTGCACTTATAGCAAATCACGGGATCCTTCTCCTCCTTATCTTTCTCCTTATCTTCTTTCATTTTGACACCAGATTTTCTTTTGTGAAATGACATCCTTCTTTGCATAAATATTTTGAACTTTCTTGCAAGGAGAGTAGTGTCTTCATCATCTTCATCTTTTTCACTGATGCTCTTCTCCTTTTCAGCAGCTTTTAGTGCGATAGTCTTTTTTTTCTTCACATCTTCTTTCAGATGTTGCTTCATTGTGAGTTCATGTGTCATGAGGGATACAAAAAGCTCCTCCAAAGGTAAATTGTTCAGATCTTTGGCTTCTTGGATGGCTATTACTTTTGCTTTTCATGCTCTTGAAAGGGACCTAAGAATTTTTTGAACAAGCTCTGAGTTAGTATAGATTTTTTTAAGACTTTTTAATCCATTCACTATGTCAATAAATTTGGTATACATGCAAGTGATGGACTCATTTTGATCCATGTTAAAGAGTTTGTATTTATGCACAAGAATATTAGTTTTGGACTCTTTAATCTGGTTGGTATCCTTATGGATGACTTCCAACCGATCCCATATCTTCTTGGCTAAGATGCAAGTAGATATTCTATTGAATTCATTTGCATTGAAGGAGCAGTATAGGATATTCATGGCCTTGGCATTGAGTTGAGCCATTTTTTAATCATTTTTGCTCAATCCCTTTTAGGCTTAGGAATAATAGATCCATCTACTATGTATGTGGGAGTGCTAGGACCATTGATAATGACACTCCATAAGTCATAATCCAAAGCTTGAATGAATATCCTCATTCTAGCTTTCCAATATGAGTAATTAGTGTCATTAAACAATGGTGGGCGATTAGTGGATTGTTCCTCAAAAAAAGAAGAACCAGCTTGAGCTGCCATTTGAATCTTTAGCTCTTAATTGTTAGATCAAGGAAGGATGGGCACTAGCTCTGACACCAATTGTTGGCCTAGATGGCAACCCAAGAGGGGGTGTGAATTGGGTTCTTAAAAATTTTAAAACTTAAAAACTATTTCATAAGAATAGATGCTGTGAGTATAGTGCTAAGAATGAATGCTATGCTGAATATAAAAGGTAATATAGAAAGAGAAAGAAGACAAGCACAACAAACATAAGAATTTTAAAGTGGTTCGGTGTTAGCTACACCTACATCCACTTCCAAGGAACTCTTGGACCATACTATAATTACCCTGATTACAGTGAAGTTATTTTACAAGATAATAACTCAAACTTATTGTTTTACATTGGGATCACAATGAACCCAGCTAGTTTTCACAGGATCACCAACACAAAACCTTTTCCAAGCCTTCTGGCTTGTACAAGGCCAAACTACCTTCCTTGATTCAATCCTCTGATTAAATCAATAAACAAATATAATAAAGATATGGTTACAATAGTTATAAAGCTCTATAAATGAGCAAATATTGCAATGTAATCAAAGTAGAAATAGAAGGAGCCTGATTAGTAGATTTTTAAATTTTGGCTTTTCTTCCTTTCTTCTTTTCTTCTTTTCTCTTTTTCTCAGAAAAGATCTTCCTCAAGAAGATCTTGAAGCTTTTGAAGATTCTTTGACGTTGAAGCTTTTGAAGAATTGATGCTCTCTTCTTCTCCTTTTGATTTAATGAAAATTCTTCAAGATTAGCTTTTGAATACTTAGGATTTTCTTAAACTCTGTTTCACACAGTATGGCTTTCAAATTTGAACTCTTTTCTTTTTTTTTCTCTCTTGTGTTCTCTTTTCAAAACCATTTTCTGGCCTTCTTTTATAATCTTCCTTCAAATCCTCTTTTAGAAGCAAACTAGCCATTAAAAGTGGTTAAAAAAGTGTTTAGCATGGAAGAGAAAATAGCTGTTGAAATCCGTTGAAGAAATGTTAGAGTTTGGAGTCATCTCTGACAATTCTGGAGTCTGGTTGGAGTCAGCTCGAGAAGATCTGGAGTTGGCTCAAATGCGGGATGTGCAAAACGTAAAATTTTGCCTGTGGAGGAGTTGGCTCATGCTAATCGAGGGGCCGACACCTTTTCGTGCGGGAGTCGGCTCGAGTAAGTGCAGGAGCTGGCTCGAATAGAACCCTAAAAAATATACTCTCTGTATAACCGGTGGAGTCAGCTCGAGACTCCGTAGGAGTCGGCTCGACCGCATGCAGAAAGTGTCAAACTGTGCCGATACATTTCGGCTCTAAATGCTGAAACTTGACAATTAACACTAGACATAGGGCCAAACTCAATTTTTCTTGAATTTTGATTGATTAATAATTTAAATTTCTAAAATAATTAATCAAAATCATTAGTAACACAAGGAATATACTCATGTGGTTTTTGTTATTCATCAAAATCAATAATTGGGTCAACATTATTGTTTTGGAAATGAACTCGGGTCATAAATTAAAAATTAAGTGTTTCTTGGAGCTTGGCTTTTCATTACCTTTTTTATGATTGATTGATTTTTTATGATATAGCTTAAATTCCTGAAACACTTAATCAAAATCATTAGTAACACAAGGAATATACTCATGTGATTTTTGTTATTCATCAAAATCAATAATTAGATCAACATTATTATTTTGGAAATGAACTCAGGTCATAAATTAGAAATGACGTGTTTCCTGGAGCTTAGCTTTTCATTACTTTTTTTATGATTGATTGATTTTTCATGATATAGCTTAATAGACTCCACAGTAGGAAAAAGAATAAGAAAATCACTAGTTTGCAAAATTTGATGCATAATTTTCTTCCATACCCATATGCACATCTAAATGATGCGATTTAGATGAGCAGAGTCTACAATTTTTCACAATAATCCATGGATCAAATATTAAAATAAAGCAGCAACAAAGCCTCAAAACTTAATAAGAAATAATATGTGAAAGATAGCTCTAACCAAGAGAGGGATAACACTATTAATGATCAATACTGCTACAACATTGTTCGTTCTCAAGTTGCACTCCATCATTGTATCAGTGATTTCTGAATTTTCTAACCTAATTTTCAGTGAACAAACACAACAGAATGCTCAGATAGCAAGACCCTCAATCGCATAGGCACTAGTGCCTTTGGTTTGAGCTTCTCTTCAACAAAGGCCTGTGTCGTTAGGAATATTCAGCAACTGATGCAACATTCTACAGTGCACATCTTATCACTTCTGCAGGGTTGATTACACAAGCTTGTAACAGATTCTCAAACTAGCCAATCATTGCATTGTAGCCAACCTGCCTCTCTCTTTTTACAATCTTATCCACCACCGCTTCACCTTCCCCACCTGCATCATGTGCTATCAAGGAAACAAAGTGCCACTGGTGCTTGTCTAGTTACAAAATAGCAAGTCCATTAGTCATACATACATTCATGTAGTAACAAAATAGCGTTGCAGTTCACAACGCCCACACTTCTAGTAGATGCATTCCTCACAAAAAAGCTTCAAATATGCATCGCTATTGTTAAGACTTACTTTTTGCACAATGTCAACACCATGGTGCTTGCCTGCATCTTCAAGCTTTTCCTTCGTAGTAGGAACACAAGAAGTGAGGTGAACATTGGCAACACCATATCCCGGAACAATTCCTTCCTCCATAGCAGCGAAAGCAGCATTCTCTCCCATATATAGAAGCATGTCTAGATCCAGAACCAAACAATGATTTTGAACTTGTTGTGCTCTTTTTATTATGATTTTATTTTCACTAAAAATGTAGTAATTTTCATTTGTCTTTTCCTTTCCTACTACTTATTCATTAAATATGTTTAAAAGATATTTCATTAAAAAACTATTGGGTTAGAGCCTTCCATCACTCTTTGCAAGTGCACACAAAGTTGATCCAAGGAAGGCTGACACAGTGTTCAAAGTTAAGAGGAGTGGAGCAAACCATGATTACCATACTTTAGGGTGAGAAGGTAGACATGGCCTCTATAGACCAAGGCCCTGTCTTAAAGCTTATGCAATGTTTCATTTTACCAATATCCAAGAGCTATAAATCTTTGCATAAAAAAAGGTATTTTGCATATGTTTGTCTTGCTTTAGGTATTTCAAGCATTTTTTCCTTTCTTGTGGTAAATATTAAAGTTGCTTAACAAAAAACAAGGAAAATAGCTATCAGCATGAGTTCGAATAAGTAATTGCTTAGGTTTGCCTTATTTTAGGCAGACATTTAAATGAGGCATTAAGTCTATTCTTGTGACGTAACTTCATTAGTGTAACATGAACATAAAAAGTTTATTCTAACTAAAAGTGAAATCATTTCATTAGCACATTGGAAAATAGAAATAACATTTCTTAAGGAACATTACTCATAGCAGACCAACATAAAGAGAAGAGAGCAGGAGTGAGAATGAAAGAGAGATAGAAATAGGGAGAGAGGAAAAGATAAAAGAAGCATAATACATTACAACAAATTAGTTGATTGCAGTTGCTTATTAATGCCTGCGATTTCCTGCTACCTTGATGGACTGTAGCTTCGCAAATTTTATTACCATTTGTACATAAATCCAGTCATATGTTCTGTCAATGAATTGAAAATAAGAAGTCCTGTTGCTCTTTTTGATCATCACCACACCAATAAAACCCTAGAATCCCATCACAAATCCCAATGCTAAGCTAGCATAAATCCATATCATCTCATAGCCATCTTCATATACTTGTTCCTTTGTTGGTTGTGAAGGTGCATTTTCAGGGCAATCTGGCAATGGTTGTCCGCAAAGATTATGATTACCAACAAAAATGGAGGTATCATTGAAGGTTTGAAATTGGTACTCTGATGGAATTCTTCTTGACAAGTTGTTATATGACAAATTCAAGTAGCTTAAGAAATTCAAGGCTACCATAGTTTGAGGAATTTGGCCGAAGAGATCATTCATTGATAAATCGAGCGATTCCAACTGCTTCATATCACCAATGTTTTGTGGGATGTTTCCAATCAAATGATTTTCGGACAAGTTCAAGAAATGCAGTCCATGAAGATCTGTTAGTTCATCAGGGATCTCTCCATAAAGATTATTGTGTGATACGTCAATGACTGTAATTAGTGAAAGGATGCTAGTGTACTCAAGTTCTAATCCTTTTGTAATAATCAAGAGACTCTCTTCGTACGGGTATGGTATGGTTCTATTTGAAATCAATGGTTTGCTTCCTTCCTGTTCCGCAACCATGGCAGTGAAATTTCCGAAGAATGATGGTAGGTTTCCTGAAAAATTATTGCATGCCAAATCTAGAACCTGAAGAGAAGTAAGACCAGATACTTGCATGGGGATATTACCATCAAAACAATTTGATCTTAGACAAAGAACTCTTAGAGATGAGAGGTTCTCTCCAATCCATATAGGTATGTTTCCTGAGAATCTATTTTCACCAAGATCAAGCAAAATTAATTGTTTACAAAGTCTCAAGAAGGAAGGAAACTAACATGATAAGCTGTTGTTTCTCATGTGTAAAGATTGGAGTTTCATAGGATATACCATTGTGCTAGAGGCATCTTTCATGATTTCTGATTATGATTTGCTCTAGCAGTCTGGAAATTGTCCCGATAACTCATTACTGGAGAGGTCAAGAACCTCCAATGAAGTCCAATTACAAAAGGATGGTGGGATACTACCATTTATATGGTTCTTGGACAAAGAAAGTACTATAAGGTCCACTTTTCCAGAATAGCTTAAGGAAATGGGTCCAGAAAAAGAGTTGTTGTAGAGAAATAGATTAGGTACTGCACCAAAAAAGCAATTTGAACTCAGATCAAATATGACATAAATATGACTCCCGACAGAACTTGGTAGCTCCAAAACCATGATGGAATGCTGCCTGAAATTCCAGCTTCGGATAGGCACAACGCTTCCAGATCTACAAAATTTTGCTCCTCTTCTCCGTTGGGATTTTTATACTTGATTGTAGGAACCGTAAACAAGGAAGTAGCGAAAGCAGCGGATCGTCGGTCATCGAGGGCTACTAGAGTTTCTAGTACATCCATACCCCTAAGCTGCAGTACTGGTGAGGAAGAGGAAGGAGAAGGCTCCGTATCCTTATTCTACTCTTCTCAGAAGACACCACCGATTTTCTTATAGAACATGAATTTAATAGCGGATAAGGCTAAGAAATACCAAGAGTCCCAGAGTTATGAAGAGTCACATCTCTTGGGACTCTATGTGGGCGCTGACCTAGCACCCAGGCCAACAATCTCCCACTCGTCCACATAGGAATAATAACCTCAACTCACTCAACATGTAGTACGGTGGGTGTGTGACCTGACGAAACTCACATACAGTGACACATAGTGGATATACTGCATTAAGTTAATAAATAACTAACGCAGCAAATAAGAATATAATCCAATCCCGTCTGTGTCCCAGATAATTCGATCACTCCTGATCAGCGCTCTTAATCTCTCAAGAGATCTATCCTGAGTAGCACTTGAAAAACACAAAGTCATAATATTTGTATCCATAATCATATGCAACTCATACACATGATTGCCCAGAAAATGGATCACAAACATAAGGTGTGGTCACGATTAATCTTTCTTGAACACTCATACTAGTCCATCTTTATCCATTTGACTTCCTAGGATTGTCTCATGTGGCCGTATCAATTCCATGACTCTGGAGGACAAGGCTAAGGAAGTCATCCTGAACTCCAACTTCATGATATAGGTTCAAGTCTAAGGACACTTCATATTTGTAGGGCTCACACATCAACGGAGAGGGAATGTATCATGTTATCCCCTGCTGGGTCGACTTAAGCACATGCAACATAATACATGCTTTGGTAGAGCTCCCACTCAATGGGCCATGTCATACTTAAATACCGTACGAACACAAGTCCAAGCATCACAAAGTTGCCTGACTTAAGCACACACCAATGCTCCCAGTTCAGCTATAATAGGCTTAGTACAGATTCTATGGACATATCAATATTTATACATCACACACGGATGTATGTATTCCATGCTCGACTCTCCTGAGTCTCATCTTAGTCCAAACTGAGGTGACTTTGATTATAATCTATTCAATTATAATTATGTAGCCCATTTTGCAACTTATGTAATCTGCAACTCATGCATTGCTACTCAAGCATCTATAATGGCTACTTTAGTCTCATCCTGCCCACTAAAAAAGTATCAGGATGATCACCCATGTGAGTGGGCTGATCTAAGCCTGTGACATTTATACACATCTGTGCCTATGTATATGAACTCATCATAATAATGAAATAAATATTTCATAAACTTTAACACATAGTCAATGATGCCCATACAATCCCTATCTAATAACAAAAAAGATACAAACTCATACCACTACAAGAAAATACTGAAATAGCGACGCAAATTTAGCGACGCAAAATTGCGTCGCTAAATTGCGACCACTTTGCGATGCCTTTGTGACAACAAAATATTGCGACGCATTAGCGACTCATCAGCGACTCAATTAACCAAAAAATCCAAAAAAATTATATTTTTAATATTGCGACGCAAATATTGCGTCGCAATATTTTTAAATTAATTTTTTATAAAATATAAATATCAATAAAAAATATTGCGACGCCATATTTGCGTCGCAATGTTTTTAGCAGAATTAAGAAAATTAAATTTTTAATATTGCGACGCAAATATTGCGTCGCAATATTTTTAAATTAATTTTTTATGAGGTATAAATAGTATTAAAAATATTGCGACGCAATATTTTGCATCGCAATATTTTTAGCAGAATTAAATATTTTAAATTTTTAATACTGCGATGCAAATATTGCGTCGTAATATTTTAAATTAATTTTTTATAAAATATAAATATCAATAAAAATATTGCGACGCAATATTTACGTCGCAATGTTTTTAGCAGAATTAAGAAAATTAAATTTTTAATATTGCGACGCAAATATTGCGTCGCAATATTTTTAATTTTTTATGAAATATAAATATCAATAAAAATATTGCGATGCAATTTTGCGTCGCAATGTTTTAAATTTTTATATTGCGACGCAAATATTGCGTCGCAATATTTTTAAATTAATTTTTAATGAATTATAAATATCATTAAAAATATTGCGACGCAAATATTGCGTCGCAATATTTTTAAATTAATTTTTTATGAAATATAAATATCAATAAAAATATTGCGACACAATATTTGCATCGCAATGTTTTTAGCAGAATTAAAAAATTTAATTTTCATATTGCGATGCAAATATTGCGTCGCAATATTTTTAAATTAATTTTTTATGAAATATAAATATCAATAAAAATATTGCGACGCAATATTTGCGTCGCAATGTTTTTAGCAGAATTTAAAAAAATTTAATTTTAATATTGCGACGCAAATATTGCGTCGCAATATTTTTAAATTAAATTTTTATGAAATATAAATATTAATACAAATATTGCGACGCAATATTTGCGTCGCAATATTTTTAGCAGAATTAAATATTTTAAATTTTTAATATTGCGTCGCAAATATTGCGTCGCAATATTTTTAAATTAATTTTTTATATCATTAAAAATATTGCGACGCAAGATTTGCGTCGCAATGTTTTTAGCAGAATTAAATATTTTAAATTTTTAATATTGCGACGCAATATTGCGATGCAATAATTGCGATGCAAATATTGCATCGGTCGTCGCCGATCGAGATCAGGTCTTGGATCGAACGCAACCGTCGGATCGTCGCCGATCTCGGACGGATCGCCACGGTCCGAGATCGGTCGTGGCCGATCGGGATCAGGGCTTGGATCGATCGCAACCGTTGGATCGTCGCCGATCTCGGACGGATCGCCACGGTCCGAGATCGGTCGTGGCCGATCGGGATCAGGGCTTGGATCGATCGCAACCGTCGTATCTTTGTCGATCAGACCAATTGCCACGGTCCGAGATCGGTCGTCGCCGATCGAGATCAGGGCTTGGATCGATCGCAACCGTTGGATCGTCGCCGATCTCAGACGGATCGCCACGGTCCGAGATCGACCGTTGCCGATTGGGATCAGGGCTTGGATCGATCGCAACAGTCGGATCGTCGTCGATCTCGGACGGATTGCAACTGTTCGAGATCGGTCGTGGCCGATCGGATCAGGGCTTGGATTGATCACAACCGTCGGACCTTTGCCGATCGGACCGATTGCCGCGGTCCGCGATCGGTCGTCGCCGATCGGGATCAGGGCTTGGATCGATCGCAACCATCGGATCGTCGCCGATCTCGAACGGATTGCAACTGTCCGAGATAGGTCGTGGCCGATCGGGATCAGGGCTTGGATTGATCACAACCGTCGGACCTTTGCCGATCGGACCGATAGCCATGGTCCGCGATCGGTCGTCGCCGATCGGAATCAGGGCTTGGATCGATCGCAACCGTCGGATCATCGCCGATCTCGGATGGATTGCAACTGTCCGAGATAGGATGTGGCCGATCGGGATCAGGGCTTGGATCGATCGCAACCATCAGACCTTTGCCGATCGGACCGATAGCCGCGGTCCGCGATCGGTCATCGCCGATCTCGGACGGATCGCCACGGTCCGAGATCGGTCGTCGCCGATCGAGATCAGGGCTTGGATCGATCGCAACCGTTGGATCATCGCCGATCTCGGACGTATCGCCACGGTCCGAGATCGGTCGTGGCCGATAGGGATCAGGGCTTGGATCGATCGCTACCGTCGGATCGTCGCCGATCTCTGACGGATTGCAACTGTCCGAGATAGGTCGTGGCCGATCGGGATCATTAAAAATTTTATAGAATAAATTGTGATGCAATTTATCATCGTAATTATTAACATTAATTATAAATATAATCATTTATAAATATTAACAAATAGCTTGCGACGCCTTAGCGACACACTTTAAAAAAATATAAATAAATATTGCGACAAAATATATGTGTCGCAATATTATTAGAATACATATAACTGATTAAAATATTAAAAAATATTTGCGACGCAATTTGTCATTGCAATTATTATAATAAATTTAAATATTTTCATTTAAAAATATTTTAAAAATAATTGCGACACACTTATTGCGTCGCAATATATGTAATAACTTTTTTTATTAATCAATTTAAATTATTAAAAAAATATTGCGACGCCTTAGCGATGCAATTATTAGAAAATAAAATTATTTTTCCCGCCAGGGGATGGCGCCAAGTTAGCGACGCTTTAGCGACGCATTTATTGGCGTCGCTATATTTTCATAAAAGTATTTTTTACATTTATTAATGATGGATTAGCGACGCCCACGTGCGTCGCTAAGAAAAAAAAAAAAATTTATTGCGACGCAATTAGCGACGCCAAATTGGCGTCGCTAATTGCCTATATTTAAACCCCCCCTTTCTTCTTTCCTCCTTCCGGTCTGACCTAGCCGCCGCCGCCGTGACTCCCAGCCCCCCCGAAACGCCGGCGATCTCCTCCGACTCCCAGCCCCCCCGAGGATCTCCTCCTACTCCGGCTACCCACAAAGGTTAGCCCCAAAAATCCAAAAAAAAAATTTTTTTTTTTGTTTTTTTTTTTTTAACCTGCTGCCGTCTTCTCCGGCCACGGCAGGTCCGTGGCCGTCTTCTCCGGCCACGGCCGCTGCCGTGGCCGGCAGTGGCCTGGCCACGGTGGTGGCCAGGCCACTGTTTTAAAAAAAAAAATTTTTTTTTTTAACAGGGGGGAGGGGAGGAAACCCCCCCCCCCCCCTTTGTTTCCACGGCCGTGGCCGCGGCCGGACAAGGCGGCCACGGCCGCTGCCGTGGCCGTCTTCTCCGGCCACGGCCGCTGCCGTGGCCGGCAGTGGCCTGGCCACGGGTGGCCAGGCCACTGTTTAAAAAAAAAAAATTTTTTTTTTTAACAGGGGGGAGGGGAGGAAACCCCCCCCGCCCCCCCTTTGTTTCCACGGCCGTGGCCACGGCCGTGGCCGCGGCCGGACAAGGCGGCCACGGCCGCTGCCGTGGCCGTCTTCTCCGGCCACGGCCGCTGCCGTGGCCGGCAGTGGCCTGGCCACGGTGGTGGCCAGGCCACTGTTTTAAAAAAAAAAAAATTTTTTTTTTAACAGGGGGGAGGGGAGGAAACCCCCCCCGCCCCCCCTTTGTTTCCACGGCCGTGGCCACGGCCGTGGCCGCGGCCGGACAAGGCGGCCACGGCCGCTGCCGTGGCCGTCTTCTCCGGCCACGGCCGCTGCCGTGGCCGGCAGTGGCCTGGCCACGGTGGTGGCCAGGCCACTGATAAAAAAAAAAAAAAATTTTTTTTTAACAGGGGGGAGGGGAGGAAACCCCCCCCCCCCCCCTTTGTTTTCACGGCCGGCCACGGCCGTGGCCGCGGCCGGACAAGGCGGCCACGGCCGCTGCCGTGGCCGTCTTCTCCGGCCACGGCCGCTGCCGTGGCCGGCAGTGGCCTGGCCACGGTGGCCAGGCCACTGTAAAAAAAAAAATTTTTTTTTTTTAACAGGGGGGAGGGGAGGAAACCCCCCCCCCCCCCCCTTTTTTTCACGGCCGTGGCCACGGCCGTGGCCGCGGCCGGACCGGCCACGGCCGCTGCCGTGGCCGGCAGTGGCCTGGCCACGGTGGCCAGGCCACTGTTAAAAAAAAAAATTTTTTTTTAACAGGGGGGAGGGGAGGAAACCCCCGCCCCCCCTTTGTTTTTTTTCTTCTCCGGCCACGGCCGCTGCCGTGGCCGGCAGTGGCCTGGCCACGGTGGCCAGGCCACTGAAAAAAAAAAAAATTTTTTTTTTTAAACAGGGGGGGGGAGGAACCCCCCCCCCCCCCCCCCCCCTTTGTTATCTTGTCCGGCCACGGTGGCCAGGCCAATGTGAAAAAAAAAAAAAAAAATTTCATAGCAGGGGGGAGGGGGGAAACCCCCCCCCCCCTTTCTTTTCTTGTCCGCCCGTCTTCTCCGGGGCCGCAGTGGCTGGCCTTGGTGGCCAGGCCACTGTAAAAAAAAAAAAAAATTTTATAACATGGGGGGGGAGGGGAGGAACCCCCCCGCCCCCCCTTTGTTATCTTGTTCGGCCACGGTTGTTGCCGTGGCCGGCAGTGGCCTGGCCACGGTGGCCAGGCCACTGTGAAAAATTTTTGGGGTCAAGCAGGGGGGAGGGGGGGAAACCCCCCCCCCTGGGAAAAAAAAAATAAATTTTTTCTTAATTTAAGCAGAATGTTTATTTAATTTACATATTATTTATGCAATAATTAATTTAAGCAGAATGTTTATGACAATAGTATTTGTGCATTTATACTCATTTACATTTGTTATGTCTTGATTATTTATATTCTGCTGCAAACTGAATGATGCATTACATTTTGAAATGCTAAATAAAATGTTTTGTTGTTATATTATTTAATTTCCAGCAACAAATTACTAGTTTCAATGATTTACATTTTAGTATTCATGAAGTTAAGAATAACAAGCATAAGTTCGATTGTCTTCGGACTTCCATAATCACAGCACTTTAATTAACCTTTAGACCCGTTTGAGAATTTGTAAGCCTTAGTCTTGCAAATTCTCAAATTGTCCTGGTGGACAGTTTGGGAATATTTCTTGTGACATGTTAGTCTGCTAGTAATCATCGTGGGGTGAGATTTCGGTTTGCATTTGCTCATACGTTCTCCTAGTGTGGCTTATATACCACACATGTAGGAGAACATATGGGGAAATGCTGCCGAAATTTCAATGTTGCCGATCGATGATAATTAATAGCAGAATAACATATCACAAAAAATATTCTTGAATGGGATAGGGCCTTACCTTGTAGACATGGAGTGAAGGTAGAATTATTTAAGACACTTGAATTCTTGTGAAGTCTAATGACTAAACGCACCGCCTTATGGCCCGACACAAACTCAAGCCCTCTCTTTAGCCATTAACCTATGCATCGGTCCTTGCTAGCAAGGATCGTAGCCGTTCGTAATTATATTAGTCCTAAATAAAAATTTGGTACTTATAAATGATTTAATTGGTTGTAATTAACCTTAGTTGTGCCCAAGAAATAATTTAGTTATATATTTATTAATACTAATATAGTTTTATTTTTTGGTTTCATTTAATGATTTACCAGACTTTGTATAAGTCGGTCAAAAATGAGCGGGACTCGCTCATGGATGTATGCAAGGATAAAAGATGGCTTGCTGAATCCAGATTTTCTGAATGGATTGGAAGAATTTATCGCATTTGCATGTAGCCAACCTGAATGGATGGATGGGCCTAGGATTAGGTGCCCATGCAACTTCCACAGGTGTCAGAATAAAGCCTACAGAGATGTGGAAACTGTTAAGGTGCATTTGTGTAAGAAGGGTTTTGTTCCTGATTACTATGTTTGGTACTGTCATGGTGAACCAGAGGATATTCCAGCAGCTGTTATAGGCCAACAAGAGTCAATTCCCGTAGATGAACCATTTGTGAATTTAAACACATATGAACAAATGGTGATGAATGCATCGGGTAATGACTTCAATCAGAATACATTTATGGAAGAACCAAATCCAGAAGCACAACAATTTTACGATATGTTGCGTGCTGCAAATCAAGAATTGTATCCTGGGTGTGAGGGTCATTCCCAGTTCTCTACAGCTGCTCGAATGTTGATATTAAGGCAGAACATCGATTATCAGAAAAGGCGTTCAATTCTGTAGCTGAGTTAATCAAAGAAATTCTGCCAAATGATAATGTTGCCGCAGACAGTTTTTACGCAACAAAGAAGTTGTTGCGTGGGCTTGGGCTCCCAGTTAATAAGATCGATTGTTGCTTGAACAATTGTATGATATTTTGGGGTGAAGACTCAGAGCTGAGATGGTGTAAGATTTGTGGGCAATCGAGGTTCAAAAACACCGAAGGAGGAGCCGGTACAAGTAGGAGGAAAAGTGTGCCTTACAAGAGGATGCATTACTTTCCTCTTACCCCACGCCTGCAGAGATTATACAGATCTGAGGCAACAGCTGCTGATATGAGATGGCATGCCGAACATGAATCTAAAGAGGATGAAATGCGGCATCCATCAGATTCAAAGGCTTGGAAGCATTTCAATGAAAATCATCCTGATTTCGCTGAAGATATAAGGAATGTGAGATTAGGTCTTTGTACCGATGGCTTCCAACCATTTGGTCAAGCGGGGCAACAGTATTCATGTTGGCCTGTGATACTGACTGTATATAACCTTCCTCCGTGGAAGTGCATGAAAGATACTGCAATGTTTTTAACCGTTTTGGTTCCAGGACCATCAAATCCAAAGGAAAAGATTGATGTCTTTCTGCAACCGTTGGTGGCCGAATTGAAAATGTTGTGGGAAACAGGAGTGGTAGCCTACGACATTTCTATGAAACAAAATTTCTTAATGAGAGCTGCTTTGATGTGGACAATAAGTGATTTTCCGGCATATGCAATGTTGTCTGGTTGGAGCACTGCTGGACGTCTGGCATGCCCTCATTGCATGTATGATTCGGATGCATTTACATTGCAGAAGAGTGGTAAGCAGTCATGGTTTGATAACCATAGGAAGTTCTTGCCCCCAAATCATCCTTACAGGCGTAACTTGATCGCCTTCCGGAAGAACAAAGCAGTCACAAAATTTGCCGAACCGGTTAGGTCCGGCACGGATCTATTTGATTCTATAGAGCATTTGGGGTTGATGTATGCATGGGAACCGGATGCAGATAGAATAAATAGCCGTATATGTAAAGAACATAACTGGAAGAAGCGAAGTATATTTTGGGATTTGCCTTATTGGAGCACAAATCTCATCCGGCACAACTTGGATGTTATGCATATCGAGAAAAATTTCTTTGATAACATATTTAACACGGTGCTAAACATCCCGGGAAAAACAAAAGATACTGCAAAGTCAAGAGAAGAACTTAATCAGTACTGCAGAAGAGGTGATTTGAGAAGGAGTGCCGATGGGACCTATCCTAAAGCATGTTACACTCTTGACAGAAATTCACGAGAAGTTTTATGTAACTGGCTAAGAGGGTTAAAATTTCCAGATGGTTATGCCTCAAATATCGGTAGGTGTGTGGACATGCATAAGCTCAAGTTGTTCGGCATGAAGAGCCACGACTGCCATGTTTTCATGCAACGATTATTACCTATAGCTTTTCGTGAGTTGCTTCCGCAACATGTCTGGAAGGCAATTACGGAGCTCAGCTTATTCTTCAAGGAGTTATCTGCCGCAGTCATTACTTCTGCATCCATGGCAAGGCTTGAGGAGGAAATTCCAATTATTTTATGCAAGCTTGAGCGAATATTTCCTCCCAGTTTTTTTGACTCAATGGAGCATTTACCGGTTCACTTGCCATACGAAGCGAGCATAGCTGGTCCCGTGCAGTATCGCTGGATGTATCCTTTCGAGAGGTAAATATATACATCATTAAGATATGTTGACATTTCAAATATTATTTCATTGCTTGAAAAATTCGTTAATTTTTTGTTGCAACTTTACATATAGGTATCTTAAGAAGTTAAAAAATAATGTGCGTAATAAGGCAAGGGTTGAAGGTTCTATATGCAATGCACACTTGGTCGAAGAAGTTTCAGCTTTTGCCTCACATTACTTTGAGGGTCACGTCCACACGAGGAGCCGAAATCATGGTCGTAACGATGACGTATGTGTGGACGAAGCAGAAGCTAATGACGGTAGAATATCAATTTTTAAAGCTATCGGCCGTTCATTTGGTGGGCAGAAGTCAAGAAATCTTAGCGATATGGAGTATAATGCAGCACATTATTACATCCTAATGAACTGTCGAGAAGTCGATCCATATATTGAGTAAGTGTATACTTCAATGCTAAATTGAAAATTTAAATTTATATAATAATATACCATAATATTTAATTTCTAACAGTAGTTTTCATCCTTTTCATCCCATAAGGATGTTTTGTGATAGACAACGACAGATGAATCCCGACATCAGTCAAGTTGCAATTGGGCAGAAATTAGAAACGGAGTTTGCTTACTGGTTTTATGAATTTGTGAGTAGTATCACTCAATCAATTTCGATAATGGCTATTATTTTTTGAATTGGATGTCAATAGCTTATTAATTTATAGGTCAACGGTCCATGGTCGACAACCGACAATATTTTCATTAAATGTCTATCGCAATGGCCATTGAAGACCGTAACAACCTCTACTGGCTATTTTGTAAATGGGTACAAATTTCAGATTGAACGATTAGCAGCTTCAAGAGGCACGCAGAACTGGGGCGTGTGTGTAAAAGGAGAAAGTGTTGGAGCAAATATGCAGGATTATTATGGAAAGTTAGTAGAGGTGGTTGAAGTTGAATATCCCGGTTGGCCTATGAAACGAACCGTATTGTTTCGTTGTGATTGGTTCGATCCGATAGTTCCTGTGGGCAAAAGGGTTCATAACGACTATAATTTGGTTGAAGTGAACCATCGACGAAGATTGCAGAAATATGACCCATTCATCCTTGCATCCCAAGCTCAGCAAGTCTTTTACTGCGGATATCCAAGTTTGCGCAACGACAAGCGAGATTGGTGGGCCGTTTCTAAAATCGTCCCACGTTCAACAATCGTATTAGAGGAGAGTTCATCAAGTCAATCAACCGAGTGCCCTGCATTTCAAGAGGATGAGATGGAAATGCATGCAATTGAGGATGACACAAGGGCTCCTGAAACATCACTTAGAGATCCAAGTGGTGATGTCCAAGAAATTGCGGATGCAAATGTTCGGTTTCCTTCCGATGATAATGAAACTGATTCGCAATCCGATACGGCATCGGATGTTGAACCAACATTTCACGAAACAAATGACACCGATTAAACATAAAGGTTTTTTAAAATTTAACTTTTTTTTATAAGTGTTAAATTCTTACATAGTCAATCATTAATCGTAATTTAATTGTGTGAATCTTTAGTATTTTCAGTATGAGGGGCAGAGGTAGATCTACCGACGACAGTTTGGGTGAGCAGAGACGTAGTTTGGATCCTGCGACATCAGATCACATGAGCGTCGGAGATGGAGAGTTTGGATCTCCAGCAGAGGCGCAGCCTTCGATCTCTGCACCAGTATTACCATCCAGCCGATCGGCACAGACCTCCGAGAGTTCTTCCGCCATCGGCCGCACTGTACTTAGACTTGATGCTCAGGGGATGTAAGTATATACTAATTAAAAATATTTATTTATGTTTTTAAGTCATTTACTTATAAACTTGCATTTTTTTAACAGATTCATTGAGCAGCATCATGTCTCCAGCCACATCAGCGCCGTTTTTCAGAGGCGTGCAGATCCCAGTGGCTACGATTGGCGCCACGTATCGCCAGCCACGAGGGAGTTTTATTTTTCTGAGTTTCAGGTAAACTTATTAAATACAATTTATCAGTGATATATAATTCTTTAAAGTTAATAAATTCAGAAACTAACTGTTTATTTTAATGCAGAAAAAGTTTACGTGGGATCCTGCCACCCATGATGCCATTAGGGCAGCATGGGAGGCTCTGACGCGACGCCGATACTCCGACATGCTTCATCGTTGGAGGTCATCGGGTCAGCGTCCTGCGCACGTGCCAGAGGGTATTTGGCACGAGTGGCAGCAGGCCTGGGAGTCCGATGGCTGGCGCAGGAGGTCCGCATCAGCCAGCACGAACCGCCGATCTGAGAAGGGCGGTCCTGGCACGGGTCTCTCCCGTCATACTTCGGGCTCCATTTCGATTCAGGAGCACAGACGGCGTATGGTAAGAAAACATAAATATTTTAATTACTATTTTAGTTATTTACAAATATTTGTATTAATATCATTTTTTTTATTGTTATAGACTGAGCAGGAGGGCGGAGATCCTGGTGAGTTTCGTCTATTCAGGGCGACACACACCAGGAGGGACGGCTCCTGGGTCGACACGCGATCACGGGAGGTTGCGGTAAGAAATTAGATTTATGTAGTATCTGTTTAATTTCTAAAATTTTATTTCGAGAAATTTATTAACTCATTTATTGTTGATTTCATAATTTCAAGACACGAGTCGAGGAGCTTCGCTCCCAGGCATCGCAGGTCGACTCTACTGATGGGGAGACGCCCGTCGAACTCTCAGCAGAGGAGAGTCGACGTGTGTTTTTGGAGGCTGTTGGTGCCCAGCCACGAGACCGCAGGGTCTATGGTATGGGCACTAGAGCTTCTACATTTTTTCCCCATCAGGCCTCCAGCTCGCGAGTTCCTGCTGATCTTCCTCCCGAGCGTTTACAGGAGCTTCGCAGATCTATTGCAGAGGAGTTCGCCAGGAGGTCGAGCAGGATTTTGAGGATCATGCGAGGCCGGGATCAGGAGGTTGCAGACAT
>UESW01001688.1:0-25469 GCA_900491605.1 Calamus simplicifolius | reverse complement strand
CAGGAGGTTGCTGACATGCGAGATGAGATGCACTATTTGCGGGATATGGTTAGACGCTTGTCGCAGAGTCTTCAGCCTCCACAGCCTCCACAGCCTCCACAGCCTTCACGTGATCATTCAGATTCTTGATGTATTTTTTTTTTTTTATGTTGTAAAAACTTTTAAATTTTAATATATAAATTATTTTTTGAAATTTATTATTGTTTGGATTGAGTGAAAAATGTTTGTATCAATATTTAGATTTAACGAAATTTTATTAATCGTTTTAATTTTTAATCATTTAAATATTTTTTAAAAAAAATTTTCGACGCTCTGCGACGCATAAAAATGCGTCGCAATATTTAAAATTAATTTTTTAAAAAATTTATTAATAAATATTGCGACGCATCAAATTGCGTCGCAATATTTAAAATTAATTTTTAAAAATTACAAATCTGTTAATAAATATTGCGACGCATCAAATTGCGTCGCAATAATAAAAATTAATTTTTAAAACAAAAAATTATTATTAAATATTGCGACGCATTAATTGGGTCGCAATATTTAATAATAAATTTTTCTGTTTTAAATTTAATTTTAAATATTGCGACGCAATTTTATGCATCGCAATATTTATTAATAAATTTTTAATTTTTAAAAATTAATTATTAAATATTGCGACGCAATAAATTGCGTCGCAATATTTAATAATTAATTTTTTTAAAAAATTTAATTTTATTATTGCGACGCAATTTTATGCGTCGCAGAGCGTCGCAATTGCGTCGCAATATTGCGACGCAATTGCGACAAAAGAGTATTGCGACGGGGAGTTGAGCGATGCCATCATTGCGTCGCTATTGCGTCGCTAAACATGGTATAGCGACGCAATAGCGACGCATTTTGGCGTCGCAATATTTTAAATTTCTTGTAGTGTTAATCTTCCCAGCATGATTCTGTGGTACATAGCAGATTGTGGAGGGAAAAGGAAATCAAGTCTGCCTTATGGGATGATCCTTACTATGATTTTTCGAAGCCAAGGTGTGGTGATTTCTGATAATGAACCTATGAAGAATCTAAGACACACTGATTTTTATAGTCTAGCAACAATTCATCGGATGGGGTTTATCAAAAAGAATGGTAGATGGGAAAGGAAAGGAGTGACAGAAGATAGAGCTACAGATACTGAGGCTGCAGGACCCTCTGTTAGACATCATTCGCCTGCACCTCCGAGCCCTTTGATTTCTGCCTCTGCTCCAGCCCCAGTTCCAACTGTTGTTCAAACTTCATCTTCTGCTAGTTTTTCAGATCAACAACTTATGCAACTCAAAGCCTTACTTGAAGATCAATCTGATAAGCTTAAAACTGATTTTGAGAATAAATTTATGCATTTGAGAGAGACTCTTTATTCTCTTGATGATCGTATCTCAAAGATTGAGTCCACTCTCGGCTCTTCATCGGCATCCTTAAGTGGTGATCTCAAGAATATTTTTGAAGAACTTAAGGATATATGTGGAGATGGAGAGACATATGCAAAGAGCAACGCAGAGCTTCAAGACAAAATTCAGAGTGCGTGCACCTTTGTTGATGAAAAACTCAAGGATTATGTTAAAATTCAATCTGAAGGAATGAAAAATATAGTCGATCATCTAACTAGAATTGTAAGAACTCATTTTTGAGTTACTAGAGTTTCAATCTTTTGTTTTGTACTGAAGTTTTTATTATGCTTTCATTTTGAAATCAATGTACTGAATATTTTGATGTATTAGACCTTTAAATGAAATGAATTCTCTATTTCCTTATTTCAATGAATGAATGAAATTTGAATGAATGTTTATGATTCTCTATCTTTTTGTTGATAACAAAAAAGGGGGAGAATTTTATAGTTCTATGATTATGATAAAATGAGATAAACAATGAGATATTTAATTAAGTTTCATAGGGGGAGCTACTTCATTAAGGGGGAGCCTAAGCCTAACTATGAAAACAAAATAAATTCACTAATCAATCATGAACAAACTCAATATTTTTGTCATCATCAAAAAGGGGGAGATTGTTGGAAGATTATAGAAAAATTATATGATCCAATCCTTTTGATTTTGATGATTACTAAAAACCATTGAGTTTATTAAAGGATGTAATGAGTGTATGTAAATGAGCAACAAATTTATTTTGAACAATCAATGAGAATGCTCAAGTTTAACTTTAATCAATTTTGAAAGTGACTTTAAGCTTAATATTCAAACTTTCAAAAAGAAATGTTATAATTCATGTTTTAATTCAATAAGTTTTTGGATTAGTTCTTGAATCAATTCTAAATGTTAATTTTATTGATTCATGTCAAAACAATGAATTAAAATGAATCTGGAACGATTTTAATGTCAATCAGAAAAGTTTCTGATTTTTGATACGTTCCGGAGCCGACTCCTGAGTTTCAGAGTCGACTCCGCTCAGTGTACAGAAATGTGCATCTGTGTCGAGTCGACCCATGAAATTGTCGAGTCGACCCCTGATTCTGTCGAGCCGACTCCTGGACTGTGCGAGTCGACTCCGCTCAGACACCAGAAGAGTGTTTTTCTGAGCACTTCGCGAGTCGACCCAAGTCTTTCTCGAGTCGACTCCCGACTTTCAGGAGTCGACACTTCACTTTTAGCGAGTCGACCCCTAACCTTTTTAAACATTTCTATTTTTGGTAAGACGAGCTCGAGCCGACTCGGGAAAAGCATGAGTCGACTCCAGCAAATCTGGGCGCGATTTTTAACGATGACACATCAGCCCCAACGGTAAGATTTTTAAATAACGGCTATTTTTCCTTGTCTCTAACGGATATATTTTTGCAGATTCTATAAATAGAGGAGCTCTTTTCAAATCAAAATCCAGAGAAAATCAAAAAGAGAGAAAAGAATATCTTTTGAAAAGAGGGAAAAAGAGCATATTGGAAAAATCATCTAGCTCAAAGAAGAGTGATTCAAAAGGAGTGAAATCCAAGAGGAAGTTTCGTCTGCTCCTTCTCATCAATCCACAAGAGTTAAAAGAAAATCCACAAGCATTTCAAAGGTCAAATCGAGGATTTTCAAAAGAAGAAAAAGCTTCATCTCAACTCCAAAGTCTTCAACGGTCAAGAATCTTGCTGAGGCGTGATTCAACATTTCAAGAGGAGTTAAAGAGAAGAAGAAGAAAGCCAAAGCCACTACCATCTGCAATACAATCAGGCTTTTCTAACTCTTTATTTTGTACTTCATTTGTATATTTGCTCAAGGGGAGCATTTCATTATCCAAACACTTTTATTTTAATTGTTTGCTGATTCAATCAGTGGATTGAATCAGTGGAGGTTGATATACCTCGTTACAAGCCGGAGTGCTTGTGTTGGGTTAGTTGTGAGCCCGAGAAAAACAACGTGTAGGGTTTTGTGCTGGTAAGCCCGAGTTAAAACCAGCTGGGTTCGTTGTTCACCCGGAAAACAACAAGTTTGAGTTGTGAGCTTGGAAAACAACTCGGCTGTAATCTAGAGAGATTATAGTGTGGACCCAAGTGAATCTTGGGAGTGGACGTAGGTGTTGGTTGCACCGAACCACTATAAAATTATCTTGTGTTTGCCGTGCTATATTTGCTCTCTCTCTATCTCTCTTTATTAATTGCTTGTGTATTGCTTATTAGTTAATTTCACTCACTTGCACATCTTGAGCAAATCAGTTTAAATCTTCTAAAAAGTCTTGAATTTTTAAGAACCCAATTCACCCCCCCCTCTTGGGTTGCCATCTGGGCCAACAACCTACTTAGCCCCTTTTTATCAGGCCGCGTTTAGCTTGAGAATCGGCAAGGTCGCCCAGGCCTTTCCCTGACTTGAACAGAGATGAAAGCCTCCTCTGAGGATTAAACGCTATGGGAATGCCTAACGAAGGCAATGCAACCCAAGCACAGTCGTAGGTTCATGAGCCGAGCCATAACTCGGTAAGCCTAAAACAGACAAGACTGCATAGTCGCACCAGAAAGGAAAGCAAATATCAGAAAAGTGAAAAGCTTTCTTTATCAATCAAAAAATACAACCTATTGAGGCATTACAAGTGCACCATAGCACAGGAAGTAAAAACAAACAAAAAGTAGCTTTGGCTGACAAAAGCCTGAACGAGCAGCTTCGACCTTTGGTGTCACTGCAGCATCCAAGAAATTAGAAAAATCATACGACTCCAACTGAGTCGCTGATCCCTCGGACCCAAACTGGGCCGAGGACCTGTGGATGCCAATGCTGAGGATCCCTTCCTCCTATAGTGGGATGCTGGGCTGCTAGCCACTGCCCAGAGACATAGATAGGAAACCAGCAGACCAACACCACCGTTCCCCCACTCCTCATATTGGATCCCTCAGTTTATCCTGTGAGGGGAGGAGAAATTCATATAAACCATAGGGACCGCATATGCTTTGCATTTCTAGTTGTCCCCATGGTAGATCACAAAGAACACACAGGAAGCGCATACGTGTGCTCCCCATATGACCTCTGTGGGTAATCTGTGCGCTCTCCATATGACCTTCGAGACTCCTTCTCCGAGGATCGCTTGCTCCTCAGTAACACCTCCATCACCCCAGCTATCTGGGTCGAATAAGCTCCCACAGAGAGAGCCACTCAGCATCCTTGCTCTCGACCTTGGCAAAAGAAAAGCCATAAGGGCGCCTCTGAGATAAGAGGAAAGATAGCTCTGAAGAATGCTCCTAAGCAATCGCTTCCCCTCTTTTATAGGCAACAAGCCAGGAACAACCTTTGAGAAAGGTTTGCGATTCAAAATGTCACCACGTGGCATACTAAGAAAAAAGAGCGCATCCCAAAGCGTGCTGAGCGTGGACCATGATGTGAATAAAAGATCATGGAGCGCGTCTAGCTCATTTCCTGAACTGTGACGGAAGACAAAAGATCTCCTTATGATCCCGAATCAGGGGCCTTAAATACTGAAGAACCTTCTGCGAGTCCCCAAGACATGAGCAGATCTGGAAAATCCTCCATCGAAAGCAACGTCATCCAATAACGATTGGTTGCTTGACGCATACACCAAATAATCTCGTATCGAAAACGGCCGATGAAGTAAATGCTCAAGGAGGAAAACGAGGCATCTCCTGACAGGCCGTAAGCGTCCCCATTACCTCGACAGGAAAAAGAACCGACTCTTTGCTTCGAGTAAGGCCGAGCCAAGACACTTCAATACTGATCGAAGTATTTTACTTATCTCGTTTACCTCAGCCCGTTCCCCTTACTTCAAGCAATACCGGGGCGCAGTCCTTCGGCGAAGCCGAATTATCCGCTTTACCTCGACCCTAGCCGAGGTATCCCCATTTCAGCCAGTTCGGACCACCTTGAACAAAACCCAGGAAACATTCCTTAGCAAAGCCCAGTTAGCTCGGACTCGACTAAGTAAGGCGCTTAATTCGAAACCGCCGAAAGCTATCTAATCACAGGATATGGGTTGCTGTAAGTGGAAGGAAAATATTGCCAGCAAACACAAAAATTGCTCAAGAAAATGATAGCCAAAGCAATAAGGAAAAAAATGAAAAGTTTTATTTATTAAGTGCTAACCAGACTACAAGGGAAAAAGAGGCAGAAATACATGTGACGGCCCCCAAAAATCAAAGTTTCGGGTCAGACTCAGGATTTCCTTCAGCAGCGTCTGGGGGAATGCAACTCGGTCCACCCACTTCAAATGTAGTTTGTCGAGATACCTTGGAAGCCTCATCGGAGCCCAGAATAGCCTCGAGGTCCACGTCAGAAATCTCCCCATACTCGGCTTCTTCGGCTCCCGGGGTACGAGTTTCGTAAAGCTTGACCTCCAAAAAGGACAAATCTAACTTAGGATACACCCAAGAGATCTTTGCCTGCATCTCCTCCTCACCAAACTGATATGCGTCAGCACAGGCCGCTCTGTGCTCGTTGATAAATTGAGCATAACTTTTATACTCTTCTACGGCCGAGGAGATTCGTCCGTTTGTTTCGGCCAACTGTCCCTCTAACTCAAAGTTCCTCTGCTGGCTCGAGGCCAATTCCTCCCTAAGGGTCTTCAATTGCTCTTGAACCTCGAGCCCAATTTTGCTCACCTACAAGCATGGAACGCAGAAAAGCTCGCAGAAACCTTGGGGAAGAAAAGGGAAAAATCTCTAAGGAGAAAAGCCAAAGAACGCTATGATGGGAGTGCCACCTTAACCTCTTCTCCCTCTTTAAATAGTGCCTCAGGGACGATGCCCTAAATGCTAAGGCTCCCACTGAAGGTTCCATAAACGCGAAGGTTTCGCCACGAAGGACGTCCGCAATCGTCGCCAATGAAAATCAAGGTGTTTCCTCCTAAAGCGGTGGTAAAAAATGATGACGAAGCGGCGCCTCATCAGATTATTGCGCGCCTCCTTGAATTCCCCTGAAATGAAGTTAATTTGAAGTTATACTCCCTACATCCGAACCTATGCTTCGGACTAGGGAGTGGGGGGCATGTGATGAGGGGTAAAATTATAATCGCGTTAATAGTCGTGCAATTCAAAGCATTGGGTTAGGATTAACCCTGACAGCCTATCAAACAGCTGTAACGCCTAAGGAGCGGCGGGTTTAAATCATCCTTTTCAATAAACCGACTAGCGCCTTGGCCAGCCCGAGCAGTCTATTCATCGGCCAGCCCGAACCATCTATATGCCTCGGCTGATCGAGCCTCTACATGCCTCGACTGACCGAGCCTCTATATGCCTCGGCTGGCCGAGCCTCCCGATGGCTCGGTAGACTGAGCCTTTCCATACTTCGGCAATCAAGCTGCTCTCCATGCTTCAGCCCTGCCAGGACACTCGAACACCTCTGCGAAATATACATAAACTAATAAGATTCCAAATGGGAAGTCATGCCTATGCTGCCAAAAATGACCTAGAGCCTACATAATCGTGAATCTCAAAGCGCCAACTAGCTCTCTCGACCGTCGATCCTCTAACTAACAAGATACGGATTCTACTGGCCTCGCAACAAACTTGATTCAAATCTCAACAACCTTCGGACCCCAGCGACACGCTCAAAGAATCAGGTAATCGCTTATAAATAGCACAGTCCCAGATTCTCTTAAAGAAAAAGAGGGCATTCTTGACGCATTCTCAGGAATACTTTCATTCTATCACTGCTCACCGCTTTCCACCATTAAAGCTCTGCTCAGAGCTCCCAAAGGGTCACCCTGGAGGGACTTTTCAGCAAGAGCCTTCTTTCCATATTTGTTCGTTGTTGATCTTCACTGACTTGAGCGTCAGAGGGTCTTCCGCAGAGGGCCACCCCCAATGCCTCTTGCGTGAGGACTATTTTGCAGGTCCACCCAGGAGGGAGCCCAATCCGAAGCTTGACCATGCCCAATCTGGAGGACGGATTCCAGCAACAACAGTATGAATATCAACCAACCTTCTATTCCTATTTTTGATGAAGAAAATTATGATTATTGGAGCATCAAGATGAAGACCCTTTTTATTTCACAAGAAGTATGGGATTTAGTGGAGAATGAGTACGAAGAGCCAGTTAATCCAATAAATCATCAAAGGAGCAACTAAAGGACTATAAAAATAAGGATGTCAAAGCCTTGTTCTTTATCCAACAAGCTGTGTCTAAGAAACTTTTTTCCAGAATTATTAGAGCCACTAAATCAAAGGAGGCATGGGACATCTTGCAGGAGGAATTTCAAGGCAAGAGCCACTAAATCAAAGAAGGCATGGAACATCTTGCAGGATGAATTTTAAGGCAACATCAAGGTGAGAGCTATCAAACTTCAAACTCTAAGAAGGAAGTTAGATAATTTGAGAATGCAAAAAAATAAAAAATTGAAGGATTACTTCTCTAAAATTATGGAGACTATTAATCAAATGAAGAGCTATGGTGAAACCATCACCGAGCAAAGAATATGTGAAAAAATTTTGGTTAATTTATCTTCAAAATTTGATACAATAGTTACAATTGTTGAAGAATCTAAAGATCTGTTTGTTCTAAGTATTCATGAATTGATGAGATCTCTTGAAGCTCATGAGCAAAGATTGTTTAGGCATAAAGAATCATCAATTTAAAGTGTCTTTCAATCTAAACTTAAAGTGGTTGATAAAAATTCTCAAAAAGAATCATTTAGTCATGCTTCAATCAAAAGAGAGTCATTCAGAGGTAAAAACCAAATTAGAGAAAGATGAAGAAATATGAAAGGAAGAGGTAGAGAAATGCAAAGAAATAATTTTTCTAGAAGGTAATATAATGAGAGCACTCAACAAAGGTGGAACATATATAAAAGATCTTCTCATGCTGAAAAAGATTGCTGGTTTAAGAAAAAACCCCAATGTTATAATTGTAAAAATTTTGAACATGTTCAAAAAGATTATAGGTACAAAGTAAGTGAGCAAGCATACTTTTCAGAAGAAAATAAAGGTCAACAAAGCACACTATATGCATATCAAACTGCTGAAGAGCAAAGGAATAATGTGTGGTATCTTGACAGTGGGTGCAGCAATCACATGACTGGTAACAAATCTATTTTTATGGGCATTGATAGTTCTTCAATTTCACAAGTGAAGATGAAAAATGGTGCATTAGTCCAAGCATGAGGCAAAGGCACAATTGTAATTATCAAGAAAGGAAGAAAGTTCATTCATGATGTTTTACTTGTTCTAGACTTAAGCAAAATCTATTGAGTGTTGGACAATTAATTGAGCATGGGCATATGGTACACTTTGAAGATAATGTTTGCAAGTTATATGATAGAGGGATGAAAAAGTAGCTTATGGCAAATATCAAGATGGAGAAAAATAGAAGTTTTTCTTTTTTTGCACTATGCAAAGGATGCTGCATGGAAGATGAAAGTAAATGATGAGTCATGGTTATAGCACAAAAGGTTTGGGCACTTAAACTTTCAAAGTTTAAAAAGTTTACATTAAAAGAATATGGTGTATGGTCTACCAGCAATATATGACAAGGAAGAACCTTGTGAAGGATGTGCACTCGAAAACAACATAGAGCGGCATTTTTAAAAGAGCATGTATGGAGAGCCAAAGCACCATTGGAGCTTATTCATACTGACATATGTGGACCTATAAAAACTTCTTCTCATGTAGGTAACATCTACTTCATTATTTTTATTGATGACTATTCAAGAATAACATGGGTGTATTTTATAAGACATAAATCAGAGGCATTTCTTATCTTCAAAAAGTTTAAAAATCTTATAAAAAGACAAAGTGGGCATTATATCAAGGTGCTGAGAAGTGATAAAGGTGATGAATACAATTCAAATAAATTTGAAAAGTTTTGTGAAGTATTGATGTACAAAAATAATTGACTGTTGCCTATGCACCAGAGCAAAATAGAGTTACAAAAAGAAAGAACTGTACTATTTTGAGATGTCTAGATATATGCTCAAAGACAAAGGCTTTCCAAATCTTATTGGATAGAAACAATGAATACAGCAGTGTATCTGATGAATAGATGTCCAACAAAGCCTGGTCTGTAGAAATTAAGCCTTTAGTGAAGTATTTCAAAATCTTTGGATGTGTATGCTATGTACATATTTCAAAGAAAAGGAGACACAAACTTAATGAAGTAAATAAAAAATGCATCTTTGTTGGATATAGATCTAAATCAAAAGGTTACGGACTTTTCAGTTTGAAGTAAAATCAAGTGATTATAAGAAGAGATGTTATTTTCAACGAAAAAGTTGCTTGGGATTGTAAGCAAAAGAAAGTTAAAGAAAATATTATTTCTCTTGATGAAGAAATTTATGATGCTCAAAATAAAGAAAATAAGGTTGAAAGTTCACCACAAACTTCTTCAAGTGTAAGTCCATTTTCAACTTCAAGTTCAAGTCCATCTTCAAGTTCTACTCCTATAAAAATGAGAAGATTAAGTGACATTTATGCTTCTTATAATTTTGCATGATTGAGCCTAAAACTTATGAAAATGCTATGCATAAAGAAGTGTGGAACAAGGCAATGCAAGAAGAAATTAATATGATTGAGAAGAACAAAACTTGGGAATTAGTGAAGAAATCAAGTGATAAGAAAGTCATGGGTTTGAAGTGGATCTACAAAATAAAATGCAATCCAGATAGCACCATTCAAAGACACAAAGTAAGATTGGTAGCAAAGGGATACTCTCAATTATCTGGTATTGATTATCAAGAAACTTTTGTACCTATTGCTAGACATGATACAATTAGAACTCTTATTTCTATAGCAGCACATAAAAGTTGAAAACTACATCAACTAGATGTAAAGTCAGCATTCTTGAATGGAGTATTGGAAGAAGAAATTTATATTGAACAACCTCAAGGCTTCATCATCAAAGGTCAAGAAAGTAAGGTATACAAGTTGAAGAAAGCATTGTATGGGCTGAAGCAAGCACCTAGAGTATGGTACTCTTAAATTGATACCTACTTCAATAAAAAGGGTTTTCTAAGAAGTCCAAGTGAACCAACACTTTATGTGAAGAAGCAAGGTAATGATATTCTCATTGTTTCTCTTTATGTTGATGATTTAATTATTACTGGTAACAATGAGAATTTGATTTTGACTTTCAAATGTGATATGATGAGAAGATATGAAATGAATGATATGAGTTTGCTTCATTATTTTTTGGAATTAAAATTAGTCAAAGAAAAGATGGTATCTTTATAAGTCAAAAGAAGTATGTAGAAGGCATTCTCAAGAAATTTAAAATAGAAAGTTGCAATATTGTGAAAACACATTTTGTGGTAAATGAGAAGTTGATGAAAAAAGATGAAAATGGTGAAGCTAATGCATAATTATACAGAAGCATTATTGAAAGTTATTATATCTAACAATTACAAGGCCAGATATTATGTTTGCATCAAGTTTACTATCCAGATTTATGCAAAAGCCAAGTAATATTCACTTTGGACAAGCAAAAAGAGTCTTGAGACACATCAAAGGTACCAAAGATTATGGGATCATGTATGAAGGAAACAAGGTTGATATTGTAAAGTTATTTGGATTTTGTGATAGTGATTGGGTTGCAAGTATTGATGATATCAAAAGCACATCAGGTTATGTATTCTTTTATGGATCAGGTATCATATCTTGGGCATTCAAGAAGCAAGATACAGTGGTATTATCATCTTTTGAAGTAGAATATGTTTCAACTACTTTGGCAGCATAACAAATAATTTGGTTGAGAAGGATACTTAAAGATATGGGTAAAAAGCAAGAAGAAGCTACTACTTTACTATGTGATAACAAATCTACTATTTCTATAACAAAAAATCCTATATATCACGGTCACACCAAGCATATCAAAATTAAGCACCATTTCATAAGAGATGTGGTAGAAGAAAAAGAAGTTGAAGTTAAGTATGGAACTCACACTACAAGAAAATACTGAAATAGCGACGCAATGATGCGTCGCTAAATTGCGACCACTTTGCGACGCCTCCGTGACAACAAAACATTGCGATGCAATTAGCGACGCATTAGCGACTCAATAAACCAGAAAATCAAAAAAATTAATTTTTTATTTAGCGATGCAAATAATGCATCGCAATATTTTAAATGCAATATTTTTAAATTAATTTTTTATAAAATATAAATATGGGAAAAAAATATTGCGACGCAACTTAGTGTGTCGCAATGTTTTTTAAAAACTTAATTATGTTAAATAGCGACGCATTAGCGATGCAATAAACCAGAAAATTAGAAAAATTATTTTTAATTTAGCGACGCACCAATTGCATCGCAAATAATTTAAATAAAATTAATTTTATAAATATAAATATGAGAAAAAAATATTGCGACGCAACTAAGTACATCGCAATGTTTTTAAAAAAATTAAATATGTTAAATAGCGACGCATTAGCGACGCAATAAACTAAAAAATTAAAAAAATTATTTTTAATTTAGCGATGCACTAACTGCATTGTAATTATTTTAAATAAAATTAATTTTTATAAAATATAATTATGAAAAAAAAAAATTACGATGCAACCCTATGCGTCACAATGTTTTTTAAAAAATTAATTATGTTAAATAGCGATGCATTAGCGACGCAATAAACCAAAAAATTAGAAATTATTTTTAATTTAGCGATGCAGTAGTTGCATCGCAATTATTTTAAATAAAATTAATTTTTATAAAATATAATTATGAAATAAAAAAATTGTGATGCAACCCTGTGCATCGCAATGTTTTTTAAAAAATTAATTATGTTAAATAGCGATGCAATAAAATAGTAAATTAATAAAAATAATTTTTATTTAGCGACGCAAGTATTGCGTCGTAATATTTTTTTAAAAAATAAATTTTATAAAAATATTCAAAAGAATTATGAAATAAAAATATTGCGATGCACATCTGTGCGTCGCAATATTTTAAAATATTGTTTAAGGAAATCTGAATATTCTTTTTAATATATATTGTGTGTGTGTGTGTTAAACTCTAATCATATGAGAACTGGAGCGAGATAAGATACAAGAAGAATGAAAGTTAAATGACTAGCATCTAAAGAAAGACTTCGATCCAAACAGATAAACAGGGGCCAAAAAGAACAAAGAAACGATCCAAAACGGGGGGTAAAAAAAGCCCAAGAAAGGTAGACAACAAACCTTTAGAAACCGCGTCTAAGACAAACTCCAAAACCCTAGTATCCTTAGCTTTGATCGATCACTCAGGAGCGGCAACACGAACAAAACAAAACACGCCGACAACAAGAAAGATCTCTCTCTGGAAACCCTAGGAAAAGCTCACCGTCGCCCCCTTACGTGGATGAGATGGAGGTAGAGGGATCGGTTCCCCGAGAAACCCTAGTATTAGGCTTTTGGGGAACGAGGAAAAGAAGCCCTCCTCCACGGCGAGCTCTTGGCATCTCTCCCCTCGCTCTCTTCGCGACTCACGCTCCCCCCCCACCCTTTTAAAGTTTCCCAAACGCGACTACGAGATCGGTCGTCGCCGACCGGGATTGATCATGGCTTCGATCGATCACAACCGTCGGGTCGATGCCGATCGGATCGATCGCGACGGTCTGAGATCGATCGTCGCCGACCGGGATCGATCATGGCTTCGATCGATCGCAACCGTCGGATCGTCGCCGATCGGATCGATCGCGACGGTCCGAGATTGATCGTCACCGACCGGGATCGATTATGGCTTTGATCGATCACAACCGTCGGATCGTTGCCAATCGGATCGATCGCAACGGTCTAAGATCGGTCATCGCCGATCGGGATCGATCATGGCTTCGATCGATCGCAATCATCGGATCGTCGCCGATCGGATCCATCGCGATGGTCCGAGATCTTTCCTCTTATTTCCTTCTCTTTCAAGAACACAAATCTTTCTGTTTTCTCTCTTGTTACTCCCTCTTTCAAGAACGCTAATCATCATCCTCCTCCTCCTCCAAGCCTCTTGAACCCTAACCTTAACGCTAATTACTCTTCATTATTTCCGGTTGTGTCTTGTTTGATGTTTATTCTCTTGAAGAGCCATCATGGACGAAACAAACCGAAAGAGGAAGCACAGCGAGAACCAAGACGACGATCGTCTCGCCCTCTGCCTCTCTCCTCCCAATTGCCGCAGCCTTACACTTCCAAACACCAGGTTCCCTTCCCTTCCATCCCCTCCCCCACCGCCGCCGCCACTGCCGCCACAACGCAATACCTCTCCTCTCCTCCCCCTGCCCAGCAGTCGAGATCGGTCGTCCCGACTAGGATCGATCATAGCTTCGATCGATCGCAACCGTCGGATCATCGCCGATCGGATCGATCGCGATGGGCCAAGTTCGGTCGTCGCCGACCGGAATCGATCATGGCTTCGATCGATCGCAACCGTCGGATCATCACCGACCGGGATCGATCAAGGCTTCGATCGATCGCAACCGTTGGATCGTTGCCGATCAGATCGATTGCAACGGTCCAAGATCGATCATCGCTGACCGGGATCGATCATGGCTTCGATCGATCACAACCGTCGGATCGTCGCCGATTGGATCGATCGCGATGGTTCGAGATCGGTCGTCACCGACTGGGATCGATCATGGCTTCGATCGATCGCAACCGTCGGATCATCGCCGATCGGATCGATCACGGCGGTCCGAGATCGATCGTTGCCGACCGGGATCGATCATGGCTTCGATCGATCGCAACCGTCGGATCGTCACCAATCGGATCAATCGCAATGGTTCGAGATCGGTCGTCGCTAACCGGGATCGATCATGGCTTCGATCGATCGCAACCATCGGATCGTCGCCGATCGGATCCATCGCGATGGTCCGAGATCTTTCCTCTTATTTCCTTCTCTTTCAAGAACACAAATCTTTCCATTTTCTCTCTTGTTACTCCCTCTTTCAAGAACGCTAATCATCATCATCCTCCTCCTCCAAGCCTCTTGAACCCTAATCTTAACGCTAATTACTCTTCGTTATTTCCGGTTGTGTCTTGTTTGCTGTTCATTCTCTTGAAGAGCCATCATAGATGAAACAAACCGAAAGAGGAAGCACAACGAGAACCAAGACGACGATCCTCTCGCCCTCTGCCTCTCTCCTCCCAATTGTCGCAGCCTTACACTTCCAAACACCAGGTTCCCTTCCCTTCCATCCCCTCCCCCCGCCGCCGCCACTGCCGCCATAACCGCAACACCTCTCATCTCCTCCCCCTGCCTAGCAGCCACCTCTTATTCTCCCCCGCTTCACCTCCGGCCCCTCCGCCGCCGCCGCCCCCACTGTCGTTAGTGCCGCCAGTCCACAAGCTTCGCGCCCGTAGCAACCGCTCCCAAGGTCCCCGCCGCACCGACAAATCCAATACTTCCTCCTTTCCCATGGGCAACCGACCGCCGCACCACCGTCCACTCCCTCGTCGACCTTCGCTCCCTAAACATCCCACAGATCAACGGCGAAGTTCAGTGCAGGCGCTGCGACGCTTACCGGGTCATCAGATACAATCTTGCGACCAAGTTCGCCGAGGTGGCCAAGTTCGTCGTGGTGACAAAGCAAGATATGCATGACCGCGCGCCGAACGCATGGATGAACCCGCAATATTTTTAAAAATACTAAAATTACGATGCATATATTGCGTCGCAATGATTTTTAGAAAAAAAAATGTTGTAAAAAAATTTCAAAATAAAATATTTGTATCGCAATTATTTTCAGAAAATATAATTTTTATCAGTTATAATTATTTTAAAAATATTGTGATGCATTAGCGACGTATTTTTCCAGAAAATAAAAATAATTTTCCCAGAGAAAATAAGTTTTAATATTGCGACGCAAATATTGCGTCACAATATTAAATTAAAAAATAAAAATAATTAAAAAAAATTTAAAAAAAAACATTGTGACACAATATATTGGTCCCAAATATTTTTAGAAAATATAATTTTTATCAAATAGAATTATTTAAAAAATATTGCGACACATTAGCGACGCATTTTCCTAGAAAATAAAAATAATTTTACCATAGAAAATAATTTTTAATATTGCGACGTATATATTGCGTCGCAACGTTTTTTAGAAAAATAAATGTAATATAAAAATTTTAAAAAAAAACATTGCGACGCAATATATGCGTCGCAATTATTTTCAAAAATAAAATTTTTATCAGTTATAATTAATAAAAAAATATTGTGACGCATTAGCGACGTAATTTCCTAGGAAATAAAAATAATTTTTTCAGAAAAAAATAATTTTTAATATTACATCGCAATATTTTTTAGAAAATAAATGTAATAAAAAATATAAAAAAAATATTGCGATGCAATATATGCATCGCAATTATTTTTAGAAAATATAATTTTTATCAGTTATAATTATTAAAAAAATATTGCAACGCATTAGCGACGCAATTTCTAGAAAATAAAAATAGTTTTTTCAGAGAAAATAATTTTTAATATTGAGACGCATATATTGCGTCGCAATGTTTTTAGAAAATAAATGTAATAAAAAATTAAAAAAAAACTTTGCGACGCAATATATGCGTCACAATTATTTTTAGAAAATATAATTTTTATCAGTTATAATTATTAAAAAATATTACGATGCATTAGCGACGCAATTTTCTAGAAAATAAAAAAAAATTCCCGCCAAACATTGGCGCCAAATTAGCGACTCATTAGCGATGGATTAGCGACGCAATTAGTTGCATCGCTAAGTTTTGCATAAAATAATAAAAAGCCAAATTAGCGATGGATTAGCGATGCGTTGTTGCGTCGCTAATCTATAATAAATTTTAAAAAAATAGCGAGTGATTAGCGACGGCTCGACAGAGCTTATATAGTAGTGATTAGCGACGCAAATTTGCGCCGCTAATCACTACTATATAAGCTCTATCGAGCCACCCCCCCCCCCCCCCCGCTTCTCTTCTTCTTCCTCTTCTTACCCTAACCGCCGCCGTCCGCTCCTCCGGCTCCCCCATCCTCTCCCCCGGCGGCAGCTCCTCCCACTCCAGCGGCGTCCCCTCTCGACCAATGTAAGCCCCCCCTCCTCCTCATTTTTTTTTTTTAAAAAAACTAGGTTCCGGCCACGGCCATGTGGCCGTCTTCTCCGATTTGTCGTGGATTGTAATTCTAAATTGTGTGGATTGTAATTCTAAAATGTTAGAATAGAAAATCCTGGTGATTCTGGTGTTAGCGGAAGCCTGGTGGATCTTGGAGGAAGATTCAAGTGAGAGGATTCAAGATCAGCAAAGCTATTTTTTCGTGAGCTAGCACTCCCGGAAAATCTGATCATTCGGGGCTTCGCGTGGACGATACTAGAGGCCGGACGATTGAACGGCTGCAGAGCAATAAGGATTTACCTACTGTTCTTAAGGTAAGTGATTTGATCCCTAGATCTTAAGGCAGGCTTCAAGATAATAGTGTGACTAGTCATCTTGAAGATCAAGATATGATCTTGATGTTTTTATATGCATATTTTAGATCAAACGACCCTGAATATATAGGCAAAGATATGATCTTGATGCATATTAGATAGATTAATATGTAATCTTTTAATTTCCGCAATGATAATAGTTATCAATTTTTAAAAATATGCATGCCTCGGAGACTATTTCTCCCTACAAAGGCCACCAAAAAAAAGTATAACAGGGGGGTTCCCCCCCTTCGTCTTCTCCGGCCACGGCCACTACCGTGGCCTGGCCATGGTGGCCAGGCCACCAAAAAAAAGTATAACAGGGGGGTTTCCCCACCCCCCCCCCCCCCTTCGTCTTCTCCGGCCACGGCCACGGTCGCTGCTGTGGCTGGCCGTGGCCTGGCCACGGTGGCCAGGCCACCAAAAAAAAAAAGTATAACAAGGGGGGTTTCCCCCCCCCCCCCCCCTTTCGTCTTCTTCGGCCATGGTCTCTGGCAGCGGCCGCTGCTGTGGCCTGGCCACGGTGGTCAGGCCACAAAAAAAAAATTAACAGGGGAGGTTTTCCCCACCACACCCCCCTTCTTCTTCTTCGGCCACGGCCACGGCCGTGGCCTAGCCACGGTGGCCAAGCCACCAAAAAAAAAATTAAAGGGGGGGTTTTCCTCACCCTGTTAATTTATGTCACACAATAGTGATACTATGTGATACTTGCTTCGATAGGACTAATTCAAATGGTCACACAATAGTATTACTATATATATATATGGAGAATGATCACTCTAAAAAAAAATTAATTTATGTCATTAATCGTAGCTCTTTGGATAGACTGATTTAGCTCATCAATCATGACTCTTTAAATCAACTGATTTAGCTCATAAATCATAGCTATTTAGGTCAACTAATTTAGCTCATTAACCTTAGCTAAATTTGAAAATAGACCATCAACCTTAGCTCTTTAGATCATCAATCAAAACTCTTTAGATAGGTCGAGCTGAATTAGCTTAGCTATTTAGGTCAACTAATTTAGCTCATTAACCATAACTCTTTAGATTAGCTAATTTCAAAATAGCAGTCGTAGCTTTTCATTTCTTTATAGCTGTTTATGCAATAATATTTGTGCATTTGTAGTTATTTACAATTGTTATGTCTTGATTATTTACATTCTGCTTCAAATTGAATGATGCATTAAATTATGTAATGCTAAAATGAAAGTCTTGTTGTATATTATTTAATTTTCAGCAACAAATTAGTAGTTTCAATGATTTATATTTTAGTCTTCACAAACATTTGTATTTGACATAATAATCTTAAGAAGTCAGTGACTATATATATAGAACACTATTCCTATATATGTATAATTGACAAGAAGTTAAGAATAACAAGCATAAGTTCGATTGTCTTCGGATTTCCATATTATTAATCACAGCACTATAACCTTTAGACCCGTTTGAGAATTTGTAAGCCTTAGTCTTGCAAATTCTCAAATTGTCCTGGTGGACAGTTTGAGAATATTTTTGCGATATGTTAGTCTGCTATTAATCATCGTTGGGTGAGATTCGGTTTGTATTTGCTCATACGTTCTCCTAGTGTGGCTTATATGCCACACATTTAGGAGAACATATGGGGAAATGCTGCCGAAATTTCAACGTAACCGATCGATGATAATTAATAGCAGAATAACATATCACAAAAAATATTCTTGAATGGGATAGGGCCTTACCTTTTAGACATGGAGTGAAGGTAGAATTAATTTAAGACACTTGAATGCTTGTGAAGTCTCATGATTAAACGGACCGCCTTGCGGCCCGACCCAAACTCAAGCCCTAGCATTAGCCATGAACCTGTGCCTCGGTCCTTGCTAGCACGCCAAGGATCGTAGCCGTGGCTCGCCCTTGCATGGTAGGGACCTTAGTTGCCTAAAAAAAATTGGTTTAGTTATAAATGATTTAAATGGTTGTTATTAACCTTAGTTGTGTAAAAGAAATAATTTAGTTATATATTAGTAATACTAATATAGTTTTATTTTGTGGTTTCCTTTAATGGTTTACCAGACTTTGTATAAGTCGGTCAAAAATGAGCGGGGCTCGCTCGTGGATGTATGCAAGGATAAAAGATGGCTTGCTTAATCCAGATTTTCTGAATGGATTGGAAGAATTTATCGCATTTGCATGTAGCCAACCTGAATGGATGGATGGGCCTAGGATTAGGTGCCCATGCAACTTCCACAGGTGTCAGAATAAAGCCTACAGAGATGTGGAAACTGTTAAGGTGCATTTGTGTAAAAAAGGGTTTGTTCCTGATTACTATGTTTGGTACTGTCATGGTGAACCAGAGGATATTCCAGCAGTTGTTATAGGCCAACAAGAGTCAATTCCCGTAGATGAACCATTTGTGAATTTAAACACATATGAACAAATGGTGATGAATGCATCGGGTAATGAATTCAATCAGAATACATTTATGGAAGAACCAAATCCAGATGCACACAATTTTATGATATGTTGCGTGCTGCAAATCAAGAATTGTATCCTGGTTGTGAGGGTCATTCCCAGTTGTCTACAGCTGCTCGAATGTTGAATATAAGGCAGAACATCGATTATCAGAAAAGGCGTTCAATTCTGTAGCTGGGTTAATCAAAGAAATTTTGCCAAATGATAATGTTGTAGCAGACAGTTTTTACGCAACAAAGAAGTTGTTGCGTGGGCTTGGGCTCCAGTTAATAAGATCGATTGTTGCTTGAACAATTGTATGATATTTGGGGTGAAGACTCAGAGCTGAGATGGTGTAAGATTTGTGGGCAATCGAGGTACAAAAACGGCGAAGGAGGAGCCTAGTACAAGTAGGAGGAAAAGTGTGCCTTACAAGAGGATGCATTACTTTCCTCTTACCCACGCCTGCAGAGATTATACAGATCTGAGGCAACAGCTGCTGATATGAGATGGCATGCCGAACATGAATCTAAAGAGGATGAAATGCGGCATCCATCAGATTCAAAGGCTTGGAAGCATTTCAATGAAAATCATCCTGATTTCGCTGAAGATATAAGGAATGTGAGATTAGGTCTTTGTACCGATGGCTTCCAACCATTTGGTCAAGCGGGGCAACAGTATTCATGTTGGCCTGTGATACTGACTGTATATAACCTTCCTCCATGGAAGTGCATGAAAGATACTGCAATGTTTTTAACCGTTTTGGTTCCAGGACCATCAAATCCAAAGGAAAAGATTGATGTCTTTCTGCAACCGTTGGTGGCCGAATTGAAAATGTTGTGGGAAACAGGAGTCGTAGCCTACGACATTTCTATGAAACAGAATTTCATCATGAGAGCTGCTTTGATGTGGACAATAAGTGATTTTCCCGGCATATGCAATGTTGTCTGGTTGGAGCACTGCTGGACGTCTGGCATGCCCTCATTGCATGTATGATTCGGATGCATTTACATTGCAGAAGAGTGGTAAGCAGTCATGGTTTGATAACCATAGGAAGTTCTTGCCCCAAATCATCCTTACAGGCGTAACTTGATCGCCTTCCGGAAGAACAAAGCAGTCACAAAATTTGCCGAACCGGTTAGGTCCGGCACGGATATATTTGATACTATAGAGCATTTGGGGTTGATGTATGCATGGGAACCAGATGCAGATAGAATAAATGGCCGTATATGTAAAGAACATAACTGGAAGAAGCGAAGTATATTTTGGGATTTGCCTTATTGGAGCACAAATCTCATCCGGCACAACTTGGATGTTATGCATATCGAGAAAAATTTCTTTGATAACATATTTAACACGGTGCTAAACATCCCGGGAAAAACAAAAGATACTGCAAAGTCAAGAGAAGAACTTAATCAGTACTGCAGAAGAGGTGATTTGAGAAGGAGTGCCGATGGGACCTATCCTAAAGCCTGTTACACTCTTGACAGAAATTCACGAGAAGTTTTATGTAACTGGCTTAGAGGGTTAAAATTTCCAGATGGTTATGCCTCAAATATCGGTAGGTGTGTGGACATGCATAAGCTCAAGTTGTTCGGCATGAAGAGTCACGACTGCCATGTTTTCATGCAACGGTTATTACCTATAGCTTTTCGTGAGTTGCTTCCGCAACATGTCTGGAAGGCAATTACGGAGCTCAGCTTGTTCTTCAAGGAGTTATCTGCCGCAGTCATTACTTCTGCATCCATGGCAAGGCTTGAGGAGGAAATTCCAATTATTTTATGCAAGCTTGAGCGAATATTTCCTCCCAGTTTTTTTGACTCAATGGAGCATTTACCGGTTCACTTGCCATACGAAGCGAGCATAGCTGGTCCCGTGCAGTATCGCTGGATGTATCCTTTCGAGAGGTAAATATATACATCATTAAGATATGTTGACATTTCAAATATTATTTCATTGCTTGAAAATTGGTTAATTTTTTGTTCAACTTTACATATAGGTATCTTAAGAAGTTAAAAAATAATGTGCGTAATAAGGCAAGGGTTGAAGGTTCTATATGCAATGCACACTTGGTCGAAGAAGTTTCAGCTTTTGCCTCGCATTACTTTGAGGGTCACGTCCACACGAGGAGCCGAAATCTTGGTCGTAACGATGACGTATGTGTGGACGAAGGAGAACCTAATGACGGTAGAATATCAATTTTTAAAGGTATCGGCCGTTCATTTGGTGGGCAGAAGTCAAGAAATCTTAGCGATATGGAGTATAATGCAGCACATTATTACATCCTAATGAACTGTAGAGAAGTCGATCCATATATTGAGTAAGTGTATACTTCAATGCTTAATTGGAATTTAATTTAAATTACAATATACCATAATATTTAATTCTAACATAGTTTTCATCCTTTTCATCCCATAAGGATGTTTGTGATAGACAACGACAGATGAATCCCGACATCAGTCAAGTTGCAATTGGGCAGAAATTAGAAACGGAGTTTGCTTACTGGTTTTATGAATTTGTGAGTAGTATCACTCAATCAATTTCGATAATGGCTTTTATTTTTTGAATTGGATGTGAATAGCTTATTAATTTATAGGTAAACGGTCCATGGTCCACAACCGACAATATTTTCATTAAATGTCTATCGCAATGGCCATTGAAGACCGTAACAACCTCTACTGGCTATTTTGTAAATGGGTACAAATTTCAGATTGAACGATTAGCAGCTTCAAGAGGCACGCAGAACTGGGGCGTGTGTTAAAGGAGAAAGTGTTGGAGCAAATATGCAGGATTATTATGGAAAGTTAGTAGAGGTGGTTGAAGTTGAATATCCCGGTTGGCCTATGAAACGAACCGTATTGTTTCGTTGTGATTGGTTCGATCCGATAGTTCCTGTGGGCAAAAGGGTTCATAACGACTACAATTTGGTTGAAGTGAACCATCGACGAAGATTGCAGAAATATGACCCATTCATCCTTGCATCCCAAGCTCAGCAAGTCTTTTACTGCGGATATCCAAGTTTGCGCAACGACAAGCGAGATTGGTGGGCCGTTTCTAAAATCGTCCCACGTTCAACAATCGTATTAGAGGAGAGTTCATCAAGTCAATCAGCCGAGTGCCCTGCATTTCAAGAGGATGAGATGGAAATGCATGCAATTGAGGACGACACAAGGGCTCCTGAAACATCACTTAGAGATCCAAATGGTGATGTCCAAGAAATTGCGGATGCAAATGTTCGGTTTCCTTCCGATGATAATGAAACTGAATCGCAATCCGATACGGCATCGGATGTTGAACCAACATTTCACGAAACAAATGACACCGATTAAACATAGAGGTTTTTTAAAATTTAACTTTTTTTATAAGTGTTAAATTTTTACATAGTCAATCATTAATCGTAATTTAATTGCATGAATCTTTAGTATTTTCAGTATGACGGGCAGAGGTAGATCTACCGACGACATACGGAGTGAGCAGGGACGTAGCCCTGCTGCATCAGATCACACGAGCTTTGGAGATAACTAAATTATTTCTTTTACACAAGTTAGGTTAATAATAACCATTTAAATAATTTATAACTGAACCAATTTTTTTTAGACAACTAAGGTCCCTACCCTGCAAGGCCTGGCCACGGCTACAATCCTTGGCGTGCTAGCAAGGACCGAGGCACAGGTTCATGCCAGGCTAATGCTAGGGCTTGAGTTCGGGTCGGGCCGCAAGGCGGTCCGTTTAATCATGAGACTTCACAAGCATTCAAGTGTCCTAAATTAATTCTACCTTCACTCCATGTCTAAAAGGTAAGGCCCTATCCCATTCAAGAATATTTTTTGTGATATGTTATTCTGCTGTTAATTATCATCGATCGGTTACGTTGAAATTTCGGCAGCATTTCCCCATATGTTCTCCTAAATGTGTGGCATATATGCCACACTAGGAGAACGTATGAGCAAATACAAATCGCAATCTCACCCAACGATGATTAATAACAGATTACATATCGCAAAAAATATTTCCAACTGTCCACCAGGACAATTTGAGAATTTGCAAGACTAAAGCTTACAAATTGTCAAACGGGTCTAAAGGTTATAGTGCTGTGATTAATAATATGGAAGTCCGAAGACAATCGAACTTATGCTTATTATTCTTAACTTCTTGTCAATTATACATATATAGGAATAGTGTTCTATATATATATAGTCACTGACTTCTTAAGATTATTGTATCGAATATAAATGTTTGTGAAGACTAAAATATAAATCATTGAAACTACTAATTTATTGCTGCAAATTAAATAATAATACAACAAGACTTTCTATCTAGCAGTACATAATTTAATGCATCATTCAATTTGAAGCAGAATGTAAATAATCAAGACATAACAATTGTAAATAACTACAAATGCACAAATATTATTGCATAAACATTCTGCTTAAATTAATTATTACATAAATATTCTGCAAATTAAATAATAATACAACAAGACTTTCTATCTAGCATTACAAATATTATTGCATAATCAAGACATAACAATCAGTCTATCCAAAGAGTTCCGACTAATGACATAAATTAATTAATTTATAACTAATCTAATAAAAAATTAGATTAGTTGTCACATTTTTTTTAATATTTGTCATCAAATTATTTGAAAATATTTTTAATAAAAATAAAATATAATAGAATCTAAATTTTTAGTTATTTTTTTTCATGAGTGTTAAATTTTTTTTTTTTAGAAGGAGCCGGGGGGGTCGGAAAAACCCCCCTAGCTATTACTTTTAAAAAAAAATTAAGTTGCCTATGTTTTAAAAATATATTTATATTTTTTTTATATTTATCATCAAATTATTTAAAAATATTTTAAAAATAATAAATATGATAGAATCTAATTTTTTTGTTAATTTTTTTTTATAAGTGTTATTTTTTTTTTAATTGAAGGGTCGGGGATGGGGGAAAAGCCCCCTAGCTGTTACCTTTTTATTTTTTTATTTTTTTGTCTGGCCACCGTGGCCAGAGAAGAGGAACGGGAGGGGGGGTCCTCCCTCTAACTATTTTTTTTTATTTTCCGGTGGCCGGCCATGGCAGTGGCTGTGGCCGGAGAAGACGGCCACGGCCGTGGCCGTGGCCGTAGAAGACGAATGGGGGTGGGGAAAAACCTCCCCCCCCCCATTCTGTAATTTTTTTTTTTTGGCCTGGCCACCGTGGCCAGGCCACGACCGGCCACGGCAGCGACCGTGGCCGAAGAAGACGAACAGGAGGGGGGGTGGGGAAAACCCCCCCCAAACAGAAATCTTTTTTTTTTTTGGCCTGGCCACCGTGGCTAGGCCACGGCTGGCCACGGCAGCGGCCGTGGCCGGAGAAGACGAAGGAGGGGTGGGGAAAACCCCCCCCAAACAGTAAATTTTTTTTTGTGGCCTGGCCACCGTGGCCAGGCTACAGCCGGCCACGCAGCGCCGTGGCCGGAGAAGACGAAGGGGGGGTGGGGAAACCCCCCCCCCCCAAACAGTAAATTTTTTTTGTGGCCTGGCCACTGTGGCCAGGCCACGGCCGGCCACGGCCGGCCACGGCAGTGGCTGTGGCCGAAGAAGACGAAGGGGGGGTGGGCAAAACCCCCCCCCAAACAGTAATTTTTTTTTGTGTGTGGCCTGGCCACCGTGGCCAGGCCACGGCCGGCATGGCACCGACCGTGGCCGGAGAAGACGGCCACGGCATCGGCCATGGCCGGAGAAGACGGTCGTGGCCGTGGCCGTTGCCAGACTCTATTTTAAAAAAAAAAAATAAAAAAAATGATGGGCTTACCTCGGTCGCTAGGGGACGCCGCCGGAGTGGGGGGAGCTTCCGCCGGGGGAGAGGACGGGGGCAGCCAGAGGAGCGGACGGACGGCGGTGGCTAGGGTAGGAATAGGAAGAAGAAAAGAAGGGAAGCGGGAGGCAGGGGGGCCGGTTCGATCTTAAATAGTGGTGATTAGCGATGCAACAATGCATCGCTAATCCATCGCTACTTTGGCTTTTTTATTTTTTATACAAAACTTAGCGACGCAATTAATGAGTCGCTAACTGGCGCCAATGTCCGGCGGAAAAATAATTTTTATTTTTAGGAATTGCATCGCAAATGCGTTGCAGTATTTTTTTAAATATTAATAACTGATAAAAATTATATTTTCTAAAAATAATTGTGACGCATTTATTACGTCGCAATATTTTTTAATTTTTTATTACATTTAATTTTCTTAAAAACATTGCGATGCAATAAATGT
>UESW01001687.1:225326-384335 GCA_900491605.1 Calamus simplicifolius | reverse complement strand
GCCAAGTCAAATACTTGATGACTATTAAAAAGAAATATTAGTACAGTATTTTTTTTTAAAATTAAGTTGATCTCAATCCTCAAATCAACTTAGAGTCAATTATAGATTTAGTATAATCTACAATGCAGAAAAGCGGGATAGAAAAAAAAGAAGTAAAGTGTTAAGAAAAGATATTTAATGATAATCCTAATTTTTAAATCATATCGATTTAGGTTTCATGAAAAAAAAAAAAGAGAATAAGAAGAAACGCCCCAAATTAAACCACCCCCGGGGCCAAAACTTGGGGTAAAAAAATATTTCAGGAATGACTTAAAAATAAAAAAAAACGAAAGGGCGCCCCTTGAATTCCGCGTTTTTTAAATGATTCCACGTGGGCTGCAGGGGAGGCAAGCGAATTAATACGGGCATAATTAACCGGTAGCCCATGGTAGCGAAAATGACCCGTTGAGGCCGCCAGGAAGGAGCGCCGTGCCGCACCGCAGTGCCGGCGTCCTCTGCACTGCATTGACTTCCCTACGCGGGGCCTCTATATGCAGTGAGACCAGGCTCATGAACCTGCTGCACTTCCCCAAGCCGCCATGGCCGCCGCAGCTTCTCCTCCTCTTCCCTTCCTCCTCTCCACCAATTCCCAATTAACACTGCCTTTCCACAAAATCAAGTCATCCTAGCAAAATCGCCGGCACTCCTTCCGGCCACCGTCGCCACCGCCACCAAGAGAAGAAGGCAGGTATTATCGCCCACATAACCCATTCTCTCCCTCCTTGCCTCCTTTATATAATCGTTTCTTTGTTATTTTTGGCAGAGCCCAGTACCTCACCTGTTGCCTTGCCGTAGACCACGAGAGCGCCGACCTCCCCAGCTCCGCCTCGATCCCGCCGTCGCAGCCGCCTTCCGGCGCCGAGCTCCGCGTGGTATTCTCCGGAGGAGGCTCCGGCGGCCACATCTACCCGGCGATCGCCATCGCCGACGAGCTTAAGAACGCGTGCCCCGATGCCAGGTTCCTTTTCGTCGGCACCGCCACTGGCATGGAGAGCGCCGTCGTTCCTGAAGCCGGCTACGACTACGCCACCGTCCCCTGCGCGCGCCTCACCCGCCCCATCTTCCACCCCATGAACCTGCTCCTCCCCTTTCATTTGCTCTTCTCAATCGCCGCCAGCTGGAAGATCCTCCGCAAGTTCCGCCCCCAGATCGTGGTCGGCACCGGCGGGTACGTCGCCGCCCCGGTGTGCTTCGCCGCTGTCCTCTCGGGCATCAAGATCGTGATCCAGGAGCAGAACAGCTTCCCGGGGCTCACCAACCGGTCGTTGGCGCCGTACGCCGAGAGGATCTTCCTTGCTTTCAATGGCTGCGTGAAGCATTTCCCCAAGAAGAAGTGCATCGTGTATGGAAATCCCGTCAGGCTTTCGCTGAGGAGGTACACATCCAAGGCGGTAGCGCGGTCGCATTTCTTCCCCAAGGCTGGATCGGATAACGCTCAGGTGGTGCTTGTGCTTGGGGGCTCGGCGGGTGCCGGTGCCATCAATGTTGCTATGCTGAACACGTACTATGAGATGCTTCTGGAGCACAAGAACCGGTACATCATATGGCAGACAGGAGCTGAGGGATACGGTGAGATGGAGAGCCTTGTCAAGAGCAATCGGCGGTTGCTGCTCACCCCGTGAGTCTTTCTACAACGACTTTTGCTTTTTTTTTTTTAATTAAAAAAAATTGTTACTTCATTTTCTTGTTCCAGATTGTTTAATGTAATTAAAGCACTTCAACCTGAACGTTTCATGGTGGACCAAAGATTTAAATCTAAGGAAGACCAAGGATTTGAACCTAAGGATTTGTAGATTCTAATTTCATTTGTGTCTAGATACCACACTTGTGTCAGAGATTGAACTTTATTTTGCATAGGGTGGGAAAAAAAATAATGAATGAGGGGAGTAGAATGAACTGTGTCAGCCATGTATATAAGGTCTTTAAAAGGAGACGCAAGATAACTCTGGGACACTATCTGGGAAACTCAACTAAAAGCCAGTGTCTTTTGTGTATTGTGTTAGGCTATTTTCACCTGAGAGTTATGACCCATACCTTATAGCATCCTAAAATAAGGCTTTTGAGCATTTTGAGCATTTAGCTCAAGATATTGTTTAAAAATCAAGATCAATGGAAAATTGTAAGTGAAGGATATCTCAAACTGAGTACAGAGTAGGAGGCTGAATATATTGTGGGTAAACAAATCAGAAATTGCTTGTTCCACTCTATCAAGCTGCGTTTGGTTACAAAGTAAGTTAACTTGGAGTAAATGGGTTAACTTACTCCCCATCTACTTTGCTTTGAAATAAACCATTACGTCCCATGGTTGTGTTTGATTCCTAGGTAACCATTGATTAAGTGGTGGTTATTCATTTAACTAGCCAAACACCTCAACTTTTTGCCAACTAAGCTAGTCAATGCCCACAAAACAGCTAACCATGGATAGAGATATTTTAGGAGGGGGTGAATAACTAGGTGGTGCCCCTTGGCCCCCTTTCTTCCTTCTACTTTTACCTTTGATGATTAACTTCCTCATTTATTATCATGCCTAGTGTTAGGAAAGTCTCTTTTCACCCTGTCCTGCCCTTCTTTCCCACTCGTGTTTTTGACATTGTCATGGGTCCTTCACCATTACGATCATAGTGACTCTCAATTGTCAACCTGATGTCATCGATTGTAGTGGTTGGTGGGACTAGCTACTTATTTTTGTTGCTTTCTATTGGTGCTCATTGGTGCTACCCCAAGATTCTCAAGCACTACCTCCAATTACAACCATTGTTGGCACTAGATGCGTACTCTTGACCTCACCAAATCTTGCTTGGTGGTTGTGGGGCTTTGGATTTGGACTTGCCGAGGGGATCCAGTTTGGTGGTTGGATCTCCCTGTCCCTTCTTCTCCAACAAGGTGGCGGCGGCTAATGGCCCAATCTAGCTTCACCAAGGCCATTCCAGCCACTGTGTTGGTTTTGTACTCCTTATCCCCTCTTAACTCACTTGAATCGTTCATTTAACCTTTAATTGGTTATCATTGGCATATTAGGCCGGCCTCATGTTTGTTGATCTTGCTTAATTTGAACCTTGACTCCCTCTCAACTGAGACAAATGTCCCATTCCCCTCTCTCATATGGTTGTTTGCTCGATGCAATAGTCTCATAACCAAGTTGGCAGCTGTGAATCCTATGTAGTGTTTGGGCATTTTGTGATGGTAATTAGCTTGATACCATGGTGATTTTGAGCAATGTATGGATTTTTTTCCTATTATGGGCTTTAATTTTGATGCCATACATGAAATTCTTGTCAATTTGTATAGGCTTGTGAATTGTTGTTTTGATGCTTTGCGAAGTGGATTTTTTTTTTATTATGGGGTCTAATTTCATGCCAACATACATGAATTCTTATCGATATGTGTGGGTTTGTAGATTTGTATGGTTTTTGATGATTGCTATCATTAATGAATTATTTAATAAGATTTTAGAAACTAAAAGATGTTTAATGAACGGAGGAAGAACATTATGGTACCAATTTATAAGAATAAAAGAGATATTCAATTTTTTTTAAGTATCGTGGTATCAAACTTACGAATCATTCTATCAAACTTCGGAAGAGAGTAATTAAACATAGGTTAAGCTATATTACAAAAATATGAGAGAATCAATTTAGTTTTATGTTAGAAAGATCAAATAAAGAAGCCATTTTTCTTCTTAAAAGGTTAATGAAAAGTATAGAAAAAGAAATAAGATCTTCATATGGTTTTTATTGATTTAGAGAAAGCATATGATAGTCTCTCGAGAAATCTTATGATGGGTGTTAGAAAAGAAAGGAGTACTAATTAGATATGTTAACATCATAAAAGATATATACGATGGAGCAACTATTAGTGTGAGAACTATCGATGGTAATACTAGCGAATTTCTTATTATAGTAGGTTTACATTAAGGATCTGCTTTTAATTTTTATCTTTTTGATTTAGTTATATATGAGCTTATTAGATATATTAAGGATAATATTTTATGGTGCATGTTATTTGTAAATAATATAGTACTAGCAGATGAAACTAAGGATGAGTTAACCGTAGGTTAGAACTATGATGAAATGTATTAGAATCTAAAGGTTTTAAGTTAAGTAGGATAAAAACAGAATACATGAAGTGTAATTTTAGTATAATTAAAATTGAAGATGGATGTAGAGTAAAAATTAGAGATTATGTAGATTAAAATGATCATTTTAAATATAATATATCACATTTAATAGCCCAGATCTTAGATATGGAACCCTCATCATACAAATCTAGTCCTAACCAGATTTAAGTGGAGATCCTTTTGAATATAGCCAAGTCAAGTTCATGTATGTGTATGTATGCGTACTCTAGCAAGGACAAGATGGGATATTCATAATTCTATGATATACATTTTCTTGAATTTACATGCTTACCATTGGTGGATTGATATTAAGCCTTTTTTTTTTTTAACTCTGCACTATCTTGAGCTGAGATTTTTTACTTCCATTCCCTGTGAAATTTTTCAGTCAGGTTCCTACCAAAAAAGTGGCAATCATCACAATATTATGCTTTATATGTTAGTCCTGCATCTTGGCATGTGATTCATCATGATTCTATGTCAAGTTTTAGCCAATTTCTATGAGTTGTCTCATTTCCTGATATATAGCAGTTTTCATTAATCTGCCTTTTTCCATGCACCGTTGACACCATTTCTTGATGTACTGTTCATTTGAAAATACTTTTTTTTTGGATCTATGTGGTTTTTCAAAACAATCTCGCTTTATTCTTGTGGGCACCCAAACTTATTAATGATGACTGTGAATAAACAAGCCTTCTCACTTGCTGGGTTGGGCTTGATGATCTCTTCACAATATATTCTTGTCTCCTTTTCTGTCATTTTAACTTATCCCAAGTCCTTTACAGCGGGAAACCATGTAACTTAGGTCTTCATCTCTATCTTAACCTTCTCTCCTAAATAAGGCCCACATTAGATCTTCATTGCACATGCTCATACTATATAAAGTGGTTTTATCACTTTATCCTTAATTTGTTTTGACTTGTAAATATTTAAATAATAAATTTGACTTTCTTTTTTTTTTTCCATTGCTTAACCCTCCACCCAAGAAGAAAGGATGGTTTGCGTTGGAACTCTCACTTGATTAAAGAATTTCATTCACCTTTGATATATATGGTACCCATTAGCATCCTCACCTATAAAATAGTGAGCCCAGGATCACAATTAGAATTGTATTGCCACTTCCCTTCACAATCTTGTCTACAGAAGCAAGCCAATCTGTTGGTATGTGATCAACCTCTCTCCAACATTTTTGAGCATCCTGTTGCCTAATTTAATACAATGCCTCTAACATGTTAAATCATATTCAACTGCTTTGGCGCTCCTATTGCTCGATTAGGTTTGAAGCAGTTTGATTTTCATGTCCATGTCCAATTTCTTTGTTAGTTGACTCATCAAAAGTATTCAAGATTTTAAGGCAAGCTTTCAGTTCATGTGTTGTTGATGATCCCTGGGATGCACCTAGCATAAGCAGTAATGTGAAGTCCCTGTTGATCTTAGATATGTCCAATGTCCTCATGTGGTCAGATGTAATGAGACTATGCAGAGGTTTCTACCAGATGACAGATTTCATGGTTTTGGACCTTGGAGCTGACTGATAAATCCCAGTTTGTTAAGACCGGCATTCTTTAAGGGCAGTCATTTTTCTTGAGTTCTGCAATCTTCATTCTGTTCCTGTGAGCCCCTGTTCTTACGACGGATCCTCACATGATGAGGATTCGCCATTGTTGACGGAGGAAGGGGGGCGCCGCAGCCAGTCAAGGAAAGGGAGCGCCGACGCGCCCCCTTCACATGGGTACAGGGAGGGGATAACCCTCCCCTCGCCACTATATAAGGAGGGGGGGAGCACCCCTCCTTCTCCGCAAGCATTCCTTCGGCGCCGGCCACAGGTAGAGAGAGAGAATCACAGAGAGATTGAGAGAGAGAGAGAGGGGAGAAACCAAGCCGGTTCACTGCTTGGTTCGGCCCGGAGTGGTCGTCGCCTCGCCGGGCCTGGGCGCGGCCAGGGACCTCACCGGCGGCGGCGACGTCCGGTGAGGATCCAGCCGGCCGTGTGGCGGCCGTGCCACCGGCACGGATCGTGCCGTGCCGAAGAACGAGAGAGAAATGGGGAGAAAGAGAGAGAAGGGGAGCTCGGCCGCGGCGGCGACCGGCTGGGCCGTCGACGGCGGCCGGGCCCCCGAGGCCGGCGGCGGCCCTGGCCGCCTGCACTCGCTTCCCCTGTTTCGGGTGAAACAGGGGAGGCGGGAGGAGGGAGACGGAGCGGGCGGGCCATCCCCCTTTGGGCCCTATTGGGCCGGCTTGCGAGCTTTTGGGGCTATTTGGGCCCTGTATTGGGCCGGAATGGAGAAATAAAAATATGGCCCGATTCGGCGTTGATTCTAGTTTCTCGGATATTTTTATTTCCCCATTCGGGCTTATATATTGGGAGATATTCGAGCCCAAAGTTGGGCCCAGGATTAGACTGGGTAGACCTTAGGGGATGCTTCATTATTTCAATTTTTGAGATTTAATTGTGGAAATTAATGCTGTAGGTAACCAGATGTCCACATAGCTGATTTACAGTTTGGAATTAGCGTACTGAGGTAAGTAAGCCATTTATTATAATTTTTATAATTTATTAGAATATGAAAATTATGGATATATTGCATTATTTGAAAAATAAGACAAAATGGAATTTTGTTATACAATTGGGTATCTGTTATAATTATATGTGATTACTAATATTTTGCAAAGTAATGGATTATAAATGTGCAAAAATTGAATGATGTGATTATTTTGGCTTTGCAAAATATACTGGTATTATTGATGTATTTTATGCTGTGAATGTACAAACCACTGTATATGTGATATGAGGAGCTTATGCTCATGATGATGCATGATGTGCTACATGCAAATATGATGATGATATGTGTCGCCGCGGTTCTCATATGATGTGAAATGATGTGAAATGCCAAGTGATACGGGACCCATCTCACAGGGAGATATGTGGAGGACACACATCTAGAGGATGTGATGTGATTGATATATTGCATAACGCACACACATCTAGAGGATGTGTTGTGATTGATTATGATATATGGCATAACGCTGGTACCAGGACCCTTCCTCTTAGGGGACATTAAAGAGTGATACACCAGATGGGTGTTGTAGGGCCGTGGGACACATAAGGAAATAATAATTATATGAATACAGTGGTTTGTTTACATTGCATATTTAGCATTTATTGTATAATTAAGCTTCCAAAATTATTTGAGCTGATGATATACATGTTTTGATAACATGATGAATGTATTTGAAATTGGAAGTTTTATACATAATGTGGTTTGATAATATCTTGACGAAATGATTATATAATAGTAGGCTTACTTATTGAGTGTAAGCTCATATAAATCTTACAATTTTTTCAGAGCCACAGGACTGAAGAATGGGATCTGGGGTAGTTGGAGCTTCATTCAGAGGAAACTAAGATCCAACATTTTGTTGTAACCCCAGTGACTTATGTATGATGGGCATGTAGCCTAAAACCTATGATTATGGTTTGTATTAAGAACCATTTAAATTGGATGATATATAGTTATTACCCCTTCTTGTATTAAATGTTATATTTCGGGACGCCTTGCATGCCAGGCATGCGGCGGGTTGCCACCCCTAGATCCAATATAGGGTCTGGGGCGTGACAGCTTCTGTGGTATCAGAGCCTAGGTTTGACCTTAGGGACAAACATAAGATGACACTAGGCAAAACAGTAGGATGACACTGGGAGGGTAACAACTCTAAGAAGATAAATTTTTTCTAATAAATATGTTTTGAAAACTTAAGAGATTGGAACCAAACTTGGCAGGGAATAGTCATGCCTCGTCACACCAGAAGTATGCGACAAGTTGGAGGTTCCCAGGCTGGTGACTCTGGCCAGCAGGGAGGCCAGCAAACTTCTGGAGGCTCTGGTTCCATTAATGTGGCTGGTAATGGCCAGCAACAGCGCCAGACTGAGATACTTCAGGCCCTTGTGGAAATGGTGCAGGCTATGCAGCAGATCCAACAAGTGGTGCCTGCTCAGCCCGGCCCTCCTACTCAGCAAAACCCGCGAGTCGAACCTGAACCACCAGTCCGCTCCGCCGCAACCCTGGCAAGGAGGGGGTCGGAGCTTTGCTGAGTTTAAGAGCTTAGCCCCTGCTCCCTTCTCTGGATCCACCAACCCGCTGATGCTGAGGGATGGATGAGGGAGATGGAGAAGGCTTCATGGCCCATGGTAGCCAGGAGGAGCGGATTAGATTTGCCACCTACCTCCTTCAAGGGGAGGCATATGATTGGTGGTTGCATATGGAGCAGCGATTGGGTGGACAGGCTATTTCCTGGAGGGAGTTCAAGGAGACCTTTTTCAACAAATACTTTCCCAGTAGTGTGCAAAGACAGATGGAGTCTGAGTTTCTGGAGCTGGAACAGAAGAATCTCTCTGTGGCCCAGTACGAAGCCGAGTTCACTAGGCTAGCCCGGTTTGCTCCGGAAATAGTGACCACTGAGAGAGCCAAGATCACCAGGTTCACTGAAGGACTGCGACCCAAACTGAGGCAAGCAGTCAATGCATTTGAACTCTCCACATATTGTGCTGTAGTGAGCAAAGCCCTGGTGATCGAAAGAGACATGAATAGGAACCAGAAGGAGTGGGAGCTAAAGAGGAAGAGGAAGGGGTCTCCTTCGGGCCAGTCTTCGGGGCAGGCTAAGAAGAAAGATACATATCAGCCCCCCACAGGACCGAAGGGTAAGGAGACCCGTTGCCCTCACTGCGGGAACTTCCACCCGGGCAGGCAGTGCCGTGGGCCGAGAGGTGCCTGCTTCATATGTGGGAAAGTGGATCACAAGATGGCCACTTGTCCCCTTCGGAGGGATCAGCTGTCTTCTCCAAATCTTGGGATGAACCAGCCGCAGCAGCCGAGGACCCAGGGAAGGGTCTTCACCCTCACCCAACAGGATGCTGCCGCTTCAAACTCCGTTGTGGCAGGTATACCTGTTACCTAAGTACCCTTTAAGATTATTTGTTCATATGCGATATAATGCATTGATCATGAAGGATAAATAGGATCCGCTATATGACATCTAAGACAACTAAACTTTGTGATCAGGGACAATTAAAGTAGGCAACACTTATGCTCAGACTTTAGTAGATCCGGGTGCCACGCATTCGTTTATATCTGATGCTTATCTTGCCAATAATGCATCGTTGACACCCGTTCCCCTAGAACAAGAGTTGCTCATTGCATTCCCAAATGGAGATGTTATGAGGGTGGAGTCTGTATGCAGATCCTGCCAGATCAACGTGGGCGACAAGAGGCTGGAGGCTGATCTAATCGTCCTTCCACTAAAGTCCTTTGATGTTATCCTTGGGATGGACTGGTTGGCCTCCTATCATGCTTCGGTAGACTGTTTCAGGAAAATGGTGATCTTCAAAATCCCTAATCAGCCTGAATTCAGTTTTACTGGAAGCCAGGAACACCTGGCCTCAGTGTTTGTATCAGCACTGCGGGCTGCCAAATACTTGATGAAAGGTGGCCAAGGGTTTCTTGCTGTGGTCAAGGACCTTCAGCAGGAAGAGGTGAAGTTGGAGGATATTCCAGTGGCTATGGAGTTTCCTGACGTCTTCCCGGATGATTTGACCGAATTGCCTCCAGACCGGGAAGTGGAGTTCACCATTGATTTGGTCCCTGGCACTGGACCTATATCCAAGGCCCCTTATCGTATGGCCCCAGCTGAACTAAAAGAGTTGAAGAACCAATTGCAAGAGCTCCTAGACCGGGGATTTATCAGACCGAGTGTCTCTCCTTGGGGTGCTCCAGTATTATTTGTCAAAAAGAAAGATGGGAGTCTTCGGCTCTGCATTGATTACCGAGAAATCAATAAGGTAACAGTGCGGAACAAGTATCCCTTGCCGAGGATCGATGATCTGTTCGATCAACTCCAAGGAGCTCGGGTATTCTCGAAGATTGACCTTCGGTCAGGATACCATCAACTCAAGGTCCAGGCTGGAGATGTGCCTAAGACAGCATTCAGGACTAGGTATGGCCACTACGAGTTCTTGGTGATGCCGTTTGGGTTAACTAATGCCCCGGCAGCATTCATGGACTTGATGAACAGAATCTTTAAGCCATACTTAGACCAGTTTGTGGTGGTGTTCATTGATGACATCCTGGTGTATTCTAAAAGCCAGGAGGAGCATATGGACCACCTGAAGATTGTTCTGCAAACCCTTCGGGAGAAAAAGCTTTATGCCAAGTTGCAGAAATGTGACTTCTGGTTGAGCCAAGTATCATTCTTGGGTCACGTAATATCTAAAAATGGCATAACTGTGGACCCAAAGAAGATTGAGGCAGTTGTAAATTGGAGTCGACCTTCCAATGTATCTGAAGTCAGAAGCTTCGTAGGGCTGGCTGGATATTATCGCAGATTCGTGGAGGGCTTTTCTCGCATTGCTCTACCCCTGACTCGCTTGACCCAAAAGCAAGCGAAGTTTGACTGGACTGAGGAGTGTGAGAGAAGTTTCCAGGAGCTGAAACAACGCCTAGTGTCAGCCCCCGTCCTTACCCTTCCGTCAGGATCTGGAGGATTCACTCTATACACGGATGCTTCTCGGAAGGGATTGGGATGTGTTCTGATGCAAAATGAGAAGGTGATAGCTTATGCCTCCAGACAGCTAAAGCCATACGAGCAAAATTATCCTACTCATGACCTGGAGTTGGCTGCTGTAATTTTTGCCTTAAAGATCTGGCGGCATTATCTATATGGAGAAGCATGTGATGTGTACACAGACCACAAAAGTCTGAAGTACATCTTCACTCAGAAGGAGTTAAACTTGAGGCAAAGGAGGTGGATGGAGCTACTAAAAGATTATGACCTGAACCTGCACTATCATCCAGGGAAGGCCAATGTGGTAGCTGATGCCTTGAGTAGGAAGTCCTCCTCGGAGTTAGCTTCTATGATCACCTCTCAGCCTCACATCCAGAGGGATCTTGAGAAGCTGGAGGTTGGATTGCGAGTACAACGGTCCGATGGGCTTGTAGCAGCACTTGTACTCCAACCAACTCTGTTAGACAGGATCAAGTCCTCCCAGAAAGAAGACTTGGACCTGCAAAAGATTAAAGAAGCCGTGAAGTCAGGGGTTCAGAATGAATTTACTATAATGGAGGATGGATCCCTGAGATTTGATGGTAGGCTCTGTGTGCCAAATGTGGTGGAACTAAGAGCAGAGATTCTGAAGGAGGCCCACTATTCTCCTTACACGGTGCACCCAGGAGGTACCAAGATGTACAAGGACCTAAAAGAAAACTTTTGGTGGAAAGGAATGAAGAGCGAGATTGCTCAGTATGTAGCCAAATGTTTGGTATGTCAGCAAGTGAAGGCTGAGCATCAAAGGCCTGCGGGACCCCTTCAATCTCTGATGATTCCACAATGGAAATGGGAGAAGATCACTATGGACTTCGTGACTGGTCTGCCTAAGACCCCTCGGAACAATGATGCGGTATGGGTCATTGTAGACAGATTGACGAAGTCAGCCCATTTCCTGCCATTCAGAGTTGGGATCTCAGTGAGAGATTGGCCAACATGTATATTGAGCAAATTGTGAGGCTTCATGGTATTCCCGTATCTATTGTATCAGATAGGGATACTAGGTTTGTGTCCCAATTCTGGAAGAGTCTTCATAGAGCTCTGGGGACCAAATTGAACTTCAGCACAGCCTTCCATCCCCAGACAGATGGGCAGTCTGAGAGAACCATACAGACCCTGGAGGACATGTTGCGAGCCTGTGTGATGGACTTGGGTGGTGCTTGGGACAACCACTTATCTTTAGTGGAATTTGCTTACAATAACAGCTACCAGGCCAGTATCCAGATGGCTCCATTTGAGGCCTTGTATGGTAGAAAATGCAGATCTCCCTTATGTTGGGATGATGTGGGGGAGAGAAAATTGTTGGGCCCTGAGCTGATTCGACAGACAGTAGAGAAGGTGCAACTGATCAAGGGACGACTCCGCACAGCTCAGAGCCGACAGAAGAGCTATGCTGATGTGAGAAGAAGGGAGCTAGAATTTCAAATTGGAGATCATGTCTTCTTGAAGATATCACCAACCAAAAATGTGATGAGATTTGGGATTAGAGGTAAACTGAGTCCACGATACATTGGACCATTTGAGATTCTGAGCAAAGTAGGGGAGGTGGCTTATAGCCTGGCATTACCTCCGGCACTCTCTGGGGTACACAATGTATTTCATGTATCTATGTTGAGAAAGTACATTCCTGACCCCAGCCATGTGATACAGTTTGAGCCCATGCAGTTAAGGAAGGATCTAACGTATGAGGAGCATCCTGTGCGTATTGTGGACCGCAAGGATCAAGTTTTAAGACGGCGTAGCATTCCTTATGTCAAGGTTCAGTGGAGTAACCATTCTGAGAGGGAAGCTACTTGGGAGCTTGAGGAAGAAATTAAAGAAATATCCTCAATTGTTTGTAACATAACATATGTAAATGGAAAGAAGATTAATCATATGATCAAAGCTTTGGATTCTAAATGTTATTTGAAGTACACCAATTTCGAGGCCGAAATTTTTATAAGGAGGGAGAATGTGAGCCCCTGTTCTTGTGCGGATCCTCACAGGTGAGGATCCGCCATTGTTGACGGAGGAAGGGGGGCGCCGCCCCCTTCCTCCGCCATTGTTGACGGCTGCGGCAGGGGGCGCCGCAGCCAGTCAAGGAAGGGGGCGCCGACGCGCCCCCTTCACATGGGTACAGGGGAGGGGATAACCCTCCCCTCGCCACTATATAAGGAGGGGGGAGCACCCCTCCTCCGCAAGCTTCCCCCCGCCGGCCACAGGTAAGGGGAGAGAGAGAGAATCACAGAGAGAAGAGAGAGAGAGAGAGAGGGGAGAACCAAGCCGGTTCACGGCTTGGTTCGGGCCCGGCGGAGTGCCCGATGCCTCGCCGGGCCTGGGCGCGGCCAGGACCTCACCGGCGGCGGGCGACCGTCCGGTGAGGATCCGGCCGGCCGTGGCCGGCCGTGCCACCGGCACGGTCGTGCCGTGCGGAAGAAGAGAGAGAAATGGGGAGAAAGAGAGAGAAGGGGAGCTCGGCCGCGGTGGCGGCCGGCTCGGGCCGGTCGACGATGGCCGGGGCCCCGGAAGGCCGGGCGGCCCTGGCCGCCGGCACTCGCTTCCCCTGTTTCGGGTGAAACAGGGGAGGCGGGAGGAGGGAGACGGCTCAGCGGGCCGGGCCGTCCCTTTGGGCCCTATTGGGCCGGCTCGTGAGCTGTTTTGGGGCTGCGTTTTGGGCCCTGTATTGGGCCGGGAATGAGAAATAAAAATATGGCCCGATTCGGCGTTGATTCTAGTTTTGGGATATTTTTATTTCCCATTCGGGCTTATATATTGGAGATATTCGAGCCCAAAGTTGGGCCCAGGATTAGACTGGTAGACCTTAGGGGATGCTTCATTATTCCAATTTTTGAGATTTAATTGTGGAAATTAATGCTGTAGGTAACCAGATGTCCACATAGCTGATTTACAGTTTGGAATTAGCGTACTGAGGTAAGTAAGCCATTTATTATAATTTTTATAATTTATTAGAATATAAAAATTATGGATATATTGCATTATTTGGAAAAATAAGACAAAATGGAATTTTGTTATACAATTGGGTATCTGTTATAATTATATGTGATTACTAATATTTTGCAAAGTAATGGATTATAAATGTGCAAAAATTGAATGATGTGATTATTTGGCTTTGCAAAATATACTGGTATTATTGATGTATTTTTATGCTATGAATGTACAAACCACTGTATATGTGATATGAGGAGCTTATGCTCATGATGATGCATGATGTGCTACATGCAAATATGATGATGATATGTCGTCGCGGTTCTCATATGATGTGAAATGAGGTGAAATGCCAAGTGATACGGGATCCATCTTCACGGGAGGAGATATGTGGAGGACACACATCTAGAGGATGTGATGTGATTGATATATTGCATAACGCACACACATCTAAAGGATGTGTTGTGATTGATTATGATATATGGCATAACGCTGGTACCAGGACCCTTCCTCTTAGGGGACATTAAAGAGTGATACACCATATGGGTGTTGTAGGGCCGTGGGACACATAAGGAAATAATAATTATATGAATACAATGAGTTTGTTTACATTGCATATTTCAGCATTTATTGTATAATTAAGCTTTCAAAATTATTTGAGCTGATGATACATGTTTTGATAACATGATGAATGTATTTGAAATTGAAAGTTTTATACATTAACGTGGTTTGATAATATCTTGACGAAATGATTATATAATAGTAGGTTTACTTATTGAGTGTAAGCTCATATAAATCTTACAATGTTTTTCCAGAGCCACAAGACTGAAGAATGGGATATGGGGTAGTTGGAGCTTCATTCAGAGGAAACTAAGATCCAACATTTTATTGTAACCCCAGTGACTTATGTATGATGGGCATGTAGTCTAAAACCTATGATTATGGTTTGTATTAAGAACCATTTAAATTGGACGATATATAGTTATTACCCCTTCTTGTATTAAATGTTATATTTTGGGACGCCTTGCATGCCAGGCATGCGGCGGGTTGCCACCCCTAGATCCAATATAGGGTCTAGGGCGTGACAGTTCCTGATATCTATAAGATTCTAGGAGAAAGCTGAGTAAATTTCTCAACTTTATTGGAACCTTGCCATTCCTGTATTGCCAAATAGAAACTTGCAGTTGATGCTAATCTTAATCACTAGATAAAATTGATTCTTACCTTTGGCAAAGTTTTTAAAATGATTAGCAAGTCCTTGCAGTTAAGACAATTTATCTCAACAGCCTAATTTTATTTTAATCACATAGCAAACTACTTTATGAAAAACTTCAGCTCAAGAAATATGATCCATTAATTGCTTGCTTCTGGTGCTTGCAAAAGATGCTTCTGCAACGGAATTGCATGTTGACCTATTGGAATAACACAAGGGAAATTCACCTTAATGTCTCCCACACTTATTTCATGTTTTCAGAACCTTTTTAATGCCCAAGTTTGAAATTCATACAGCATTGCTAGCTTTCCGTGCTGTCTTCTAATTTATTCTTTTTTTTTCAAGTTTCAGATGCCTGTGGCTATCAGATAACTCCTATGAATCACTTGCCCATTTCATTTAGCCCACTCCAATACTATGGCCTTTTTTTTATCTTAGGAGATGGTAACACAAGTGCACACGTGTGTGCAGATAGAGATAGATAAATAGAGAGAGAGAGAGAGAGAGAGATTAGTCTTTTGGTTTAAATTCATGGCTAAATGCTGTTGCAACTTTATTCAATTTGCTGCTTGTAGTTTTCCACCAAGTTCTTGAGATTCACAAGTGTACATTGTAATCAATGCTGATCTCAACTGTATATTAACTTCTAGTGTATGCATATAATTGTTTTTTTAGTGTAATTAAATTTGCTCTTTTAATGTGAAGGTTCTTGCATGCGATGGATCTGGCTTATGCAGCTGCTGATGTTGTTGTTTCTCGAGCTGGGGCAATGACATGCACTGAGATATTGGCCACTGGAAAGCCATCAATTCTGGTATTAAAGATGTCATGCTTTTCGCAAAGTTGAACTGTATGGAACTTCTATGTGATAAAAATGCAAGTAGGAAATTAAGAATCATGTGCTAATGCTTCTTTAGTGTACAACCATAATATTATAAAATTTCATTTGCTAAGAGTGGCAGTATGTTAAATGGCATTCATTGAGTACTCTCTTTCTGATTGATATTTTCATCTTAACAATTGTCAATTATGTGACATTTTGAAACAGACAAAGAACAATATCTTCAAAATATGTTGCTAAGAAGGTGGAGCAGTATAGAGTGGTAGTAGGTTACATGGCACTTATTGAATACTTTCATTATGATTCACATTTTCATTAGTCGATCAATAATTTAAAGAACTTACAGAAATAAAAAGAGGAACACCAATAAGATTAATATCATAACAAATATTAGAATTTGCAATCATTTTACATGAGTAACGATAATGAAATAAAATATGAAACAAAACTTAGCTAATTATGTTAACAATATTGTCATTTATAGCTGCAAATGTGTAACATAGTTTTCTAGCATAGAGTATAACTTTTATCAATCAATATTTTGCTTCCCATATGAATAACCTTTCTCTGATATTTATAATGATATTATTTTTTGACTTTAAATGTTCCTCTAGAATAAAGGGTTAAATATCAGCTAACAGCTAATGAATGAGTATATCATTTATTTGTATCTACCAATAGGTAACAAACCATCACAAAAAACTTAACATATGACTTGTTTCTATTCTCCCAACTCTTAATTTATCCAATTGTTTTCTCTCCCTTGAAATTGTTCAGCAATTTGTTTGTATTATATTAAAAAATTGTTATACTACATGCCATTTATAATGCAAAAGCTTTTATGGACCAACAACAACATAGAATTGAAGAAGCTTGTTGACATCATTTTGTCATTATCATCAAGCTATTTATGGTTTTCAATTGTTATTATAAAATTGACATAAAATAGGGTTTGGACAGCAGCATTGATCATGATGATGTAAAATAGCAGAATAAGGTTTATAGCATATTTTGTTAGTATTGGAAATCTTGATGATTTTAAATCCTTCTACAAGAGATGGTTGGGCCATTCTCAACTTTCCAATTTTTAGTCATGAAAGGAGGGGGACCTGAGCCAAATATATGTAGACCTCTCTTTGTATGAGTCCCACCCATCATAAGACCAACTCTAAGCTATGCTTAAAGTTTCTATGTGGGTCTTCAAAACTATGGGCCTAACAAGGACCATTGTTCCTAGTGGTCCTGGCCTTAGTTGTTGTACTTTTTGTCCAAGCTTGAGAGCCAAAGCTTTGTAAAACACTAGTACTTTACTTTTGCTATGTGTTAGAAAAATTGTTTCTGATTTTGCAAAAATTCTTTTCTAGAAAATGCTAGAAAATTAATCTAAAAAATTAAATTCAAAATATAAACTAAAGTTAAAAAGAATCAAACTGGTCGAGACGTGTTAGACACTGCCTAAGGAAAAGTTTTCGCCCCCTCGTACGTGTTGTTGGCGATTTGTTCCCAAGATACAACGACTCGGCTCGATTCGATCCTCCTACCGCGAGCACGATCGGGTGGAGGTGCAAACCCAATGATACTTCAGATGCCCAAATAAAAATATAATAATAAAAATATTTAAATAAACCTTTACCACCAGTAGCTTGTTGAGACAAACTTTCAATTCCAAGCACTTGCAGTAACTCCCAATTTCAAGCACTTGCAGCAACAAGATTTTCAACAATAAAGCTTTTAGGATTTGTATTTCCTTATTTCTCTGTTCTCTTTTTTTTTTCTTTAGTCTATACAAATATATATATATATATATATATATTTTTGGCCGTTAGGCCTTGTTATTGTTCCTTCTGGAATGGAAGAAAAGTCGGAACGCTCGAGCGAACGCTCGAGCATTTTGAAAAATGAAAAATAAAAGCCAAAATGCTCGCTGGCGAGCGTTCCGCGCGAGCATTAATTGCTCGCGTGGGTCCTTTATTCCTTTATTTATTTATTTTTTTTTACTTTTCCAAACAGTCAAAAGTCAATAATCTCCCATAAAAGTTAAAAAAAATAAAATTAATAATAAAATTAATATACCAAAAATTTTAGGGCATCTTATACTGCGCAATAGGTGAGGTGTCCTATGGACTTGAACCTCACTTAGTGTTGATTGTATATCTGAAGAAACCATAGTGGATTAGACCTTGAACTAGGTCCTTGACTTAGATTTCTACCAATCACACACACAACATGAATCAATTGGGTTTAAGCGGTCAGCGCTTATTAAAGGCCTTGCGCTTAGTACTTTGATTTTTTATGAGAATTTCTTAAGGTTAGCCCAAACCTTTAGTCATGGCCTTATATGACAATTCTCATATAGGTGAATCCTTCAAGGGTATTTGTGACTAATACCCTGCAGATAACCTACCTCGGATCCATTAAGAAATCACTCAACCTTACAAAAATTTACTTTGTCACTTTATAAGAGCACTCATCATAGGGATGGATTAAAATTTTTTTTCAAAATTTGTGCTCTAACACGATTACTCAATTAGCTTCGTTTCTACCACATTGAACCTCATTCATGAGATCTCCAATCACAGAAGTTGGGTATCCACTGCTAGTGACCAAATAATGGGCTTAAGCCCCATCCTCCTCGATAAATCTAGGACTTCACTCCTAGATAATCCCTTGGTTAATTGATCTGCCAAATTCTTCTCAGATTTGATAAATTTCAAAGAGATAACATCATTTTTCTTATGTTGTCTTATAGACTTATGACGAAGCTGTATATGGCGATTCATCTTTTTATTGGCACTCTTTTGATTTGTCAGTTCAATTGCGGCCTTATTATCACAATGGATTGATATAGCTGGAACTGGCTTAGGTACTAAAGGTAGCTCTGATATTAGATTTTTTATCCACTCTGCCTCATTACAGGTGGTATCCAGAGCTATCAACTCGGCCTCCATGATGCTTCTAGAAATGATAGTTTACCTGGTGGATTTTCAAGCAATAGCAGTACCGCCAAGAAGAAAGAGATATCCCATAAGAATAGTGACCCAATTAGCATCACTGTAACCCTCAATCACCTCAGGGTATTCATTGAACATCAAAGAGAGATTAAGGTATGATAGGAAAAATGTTATCCATGGATAAGTGTACGGGATAGAATTTATTCCCTGGCTATCCCTTATCCCTTGGCTATCCCATCATCAAATGTAAATCCATAACCCTCTCAGCTATTCCTACCTCTAGGGTGAGGGGATATCCCATGGCATGGTTAACCATGGATTATCCCTTTGGTTAACTTTATTCCCTGAGTTATGATGGAAATAATCCTCTGGTAAGTGTTCCCTTTAAATATCGGAACACTCTTTCTAAGGCTACCCAATGAGATTGATCAGGATTTTAATTATATCTACTAAGCCTTCCTACGGCATAGGCAATATCAGGTCTTGTCCTGTTTGCTACATACAAGAGAGATCCTATAATTTGAGAATACTTTAATTGATTAATTGGGTCACCTAAATTTTTTTTAGGTGAAAGCTAGGATCAAAAGGAGTAGATATTGATTTAAGATTGGAATAACCAAACTTCTTGATCATTTTTTCTATAGAATGAGAAAGAGAGAGAGCTATCCCTTCATCGGACTTAATAAGCTTCATCCCTAAGATTACATCTGCTTCTCCTAAATCTTTCATATCAAACTTAGAAGAGAGGAAAGATTTAACACTTGAAATAATTTCAAGAGATGTTCCAAAAATTAAAATATCATCTACATATAAGCAAAGGATTACACAATCATTGTTGATGATTTTAGAATAAACACACTTATCATGATTATTGATTTGAAATCCAAAAGATAGAATAATTTGATCAAATTTCTCATGCCATTGTTTAGGAGCCTGTTTAAGACCATAAATGGACTTGATAAGTTTACAAACCTTGTCTTCTTGTCCCTTTACAACAAAACCTTCAGACTGTTCCATATAGATCTCTTCAAATTCATTTAGGAACGTAGTCTTCACATCCATTTGATGAATGATTAGCTTATGAATGGAAGCAACAGCAAAAGTGATCTAAGGGTTGTTATTCTAGCTACAGGAGAATATGTATCAAAGAAATCTAACCCTTTCTTTTGGTTATACCCTTTGGCTACTAATCTAAGCCTTATACTTTTCTATTGAACCATCAGGTCTAAATTTCTTCTTAAATACCCACTTATACCCTAAAGGTTTGCTTCCAGGGGGTAAATCAGATAAGATCCAAGTTTTATTTTGTAAGATTGAATTAAATTCAGAAAGAATAGCTTCCTACCAAAAAGGAGCATCAGGAGAAGACATCGCCTCTGAAAAAGAAGAAGGTTCGCCTTCGACTAGAAAAGTAAAGAAACCTTCACCAAGGTCTTTTTCTTTTCTTATCCTTGAACTTTTCCTAAGTTCAGAAGGTTCACCTTCATGATTAGATCTTTTCCTTTCCTTGACTCATTAGAGGACCCAGCTTCAAAAGAATCATGAACCAAGAAAGGATTAGATGAGAGTTGATTTGGTACTTGGTTCTTAAAAGGAAAAACATTTTCAAAATAAGTAGCATCTTTTGATTCGATAAAAGTATTATTGAGATGCCACTTATATCAGAGTTTATTACTAGGAACCTATTTGTACTGCTATCTAAGGAATAACCTATAAAGATAGCATCTACGGTTTTAGGTCTTATTTTTCTTCTCTTAGGTTCAGGTATTCCTACCTTAGCTAAGCATCTCCATACTTTAAGATAATCTAGCCTGGGTGTTCTACTTTCCAAAGCTCAAAAGGTATTTTAGGACTATCCTTAAAGGGTATCCTATTTAAAATATAACATGCAGCTAAAAGAGCTTCCCTCCACAAGTTCTCGGGTACGCTTGAACTTATTAACATTGAGTTAACCATATGTACGATTTTTTCGTTCAGCTACACCATTGGACTAAGGAGAGTATGGTGGTGAAACTTTATGAATAACCCATATTTTTGACAAAATAGAGCCATTTCATTTGAGGTATATTCACCACCACGATCTGACCTAAATTTCTTAAGCTTTTTCTTAGTTTGGGTTTCAGCTTCTACCTTATAAATCTTAAACTTATCTAATACTTTATTTTTAGATTTTATCAAATATATGTAACAATATCGAGAGAAGTCATCAATAAATGTTACAAAGTAACGACTTCCTCCGCGTGTAGGAAACTTGGTAGAGTCACATACATCGATATGAACTAATTCAAGAAGCGTTGAACTCCTATTTACTGATTTAAAAGGTTTTCTTGGCATCTTGGCTTGAATACAAATCTCACATTTAAACTTTCTATCAATGTGAACTTTAGGAATTAGATTAAGATTTGTTATGTAATGAATACGATTAAAATTCACATGACCAAGTCTACTATGCCAAACATTTGAAGATTCAATATTAAAAAGAAGAGGACTTTTATTAGATAACTTAGAGGATACATTTAATTTAGAAAGACCTTCACATACAAAGCCTTTACCAACAAACTCATTATTACGAGTAATTACAACTTTATTTGACTCTAGAACAATTTTATATCCTCTAGATATAAGGAGAGATCTACTAATCATTTTTTCGAACACTAGGAACTAACAGTACTTCATGAAGGACCAGGATTTTCTCATATGTCATCTTTAGATCCACTTGATCCTAAAAGGTGGAGAACCAGGAGCGATCAAAACAAACATGAACATTAGCTCCTGAATCAAGCCACCAATCACAAGAAGATTGTGTTGAGTTAATTAAGAATTTTGAATTTATCGACCTGAAAGAATGCTCAGCACCACTCTCAACCACGTTAACTTGTGGTTTAGATGATTTCCTCAATGGTTCAGTCTTTCGGTGGTAGCAGTCCTTCGCCACATGATTTGTCCTTCCGCACACAAAGCAGAATGTGCCTTTATAATTCTTTGACTTCTGATTCGGTCGGTTCTGGTTTGGTCGGTTCTGAGAAGGTTTGTATGATTAGTTGGATCTAGATTAAAATTTCCTCTTCTTAAAATTCTTTCCCTTAGATTTGAATTGATTTGGAGTTGGATTTGACTCGATCAGATGGATTTTAGGTCCAAGGTCGGTCTTTTGATTTTGAGCTTAAGTCGGTGTTTTCTTCTATCCTAATAGAGTTAATCATTTCTGTTAGAGTCAAGCTACCTTGCTTATGGCTAAGCTCTCGAGTAAAGGATGACCAAGAAGGTGGAAGGGAATCTACTAAGGCTTGTACCTTATAGTTTTCAGAAACACTACATCCAGTCAACTCCGACTTTCTAAGAAAATCTTGAATTCATGAATTTGAATACTAATGGGTTTGGAATATATCATTATGTACATTCGAAATTTTGAGATGGTGAATCGATCTAGACCAGCATCAACCATTCCATATTCAGCCTCAAGAGCATCCCATAGTTCCTTAGCAGTTTTAGTAGGAAGGTAGACATCATAAAGATTATCAGATAGGGCACTTAAAATTCTATATCTATAATGAAAATCTATTTCTTGGGGTATTTTTGATGTTGATGAAGAGGGAAGTATAACTATACTAGAAGAACCTTATTGAGTGTTGGATTTGGGATATGGTAATTTTATGGCAGAAAATAAGCCTAAAGTGGTAAACCAGTATTTCACTTGGCTTTGCCACCTCCTAAAAATGATCTATTAAATTTTTCAGGTTTGATTGTACTAAGATCATCAAAACCCATTTTGAAAAAGGTTGGTTGCTTAATTCGTTCTGCACAACCAAAAAGTTGAAGGTTTAGCTTTATAATTTGAATTTTTTTAAATTAATGATTTTTTTAGATATTTCTATTCATTTAAATTTAAATTTAAATGAATTAAATCTAGAAACTACTTGCAATAATAATAAAACCACTAAGAAAAAATTAACTCAAATAATTCAATTTTAAATTTGAGTTTCAATTTTTTTAATTTCAAATTTGAATTTCAAGTTTTAATTTTGAATTTTAAATTTTAAATTCAAAACACTTTTTTTTTAAAAAAAATAAATTCTAAGGCTTCTGCATAGAATCAAAAATAAGAAATTTTTTTAAATTACTTATAATAAAATCTAGCCCTTTCTAATGATAGGAAAACTTGTCCTTAGCTGTTAGAAAAATTGTTTCTGATTTGCAAAAATTCTTTTCTAGAAAATGGTAGAAAATTAATCTAAAAAATTTAATTCAAAATATAAACCAAAGTTAAAAAGAATCAAACTGGTCGAGGTGTGTTAGACACTGCCCTAAGGACAAGTTTTCGCCCTCTCGTGCGGGTTGTTGGCGATTTGTCCCTAAGGTACAACGATCCGGTTCGATCCGATCCTCTTACTGCGAGCACGATCGGATGAGGTGCAAACCCAATGATACTTCAGATGCCCAAATAAAATATAATAATAAAAATATTTAAATAAACCTTTTACCACCAGTAGCTTGTTGAGATAAACTTCCAATTCCAAGCACTTGCAGCAACTCCCAATTACAAGCACTTGCAGCAACATGATTTTCAACAATAAAGCTTTTAGGATTTGTATTTCCTTATTTCTCTGTTCTCTTTTTCTTTTCTTTAGTCTATACAAATATATATATCAAATATTTTGACCGTTAGGCCTTGTTACCGTTCCTCCTGGAATGGAGAAAAAGTCGGAACGCTCGAGCGTTTTGAAAAATAAAAAATAAAAGCCGAAACGCTCGCTAGCGAGCATTCAGAGAACGTCCCACGCGAGCATTAAATGCTCGCGTGGGTCCTTTATTNTACGCCTGAACTTATTAACATTGAATTAACCATATCCATTAATGTACGATTTTTTCGTTCAGCTACACCATTAGACCGAGGAGAGTATGGTGGTGTAACTTCATGAATAACCCCATATTCTTGACAAAATAGAGTCATTTCATTTGAGGTATATTCACCACCATGATCTGACCTAAATTTCTTAAGTTTTTCTCAGTTTGGGTCTCAGCTTCTATCCTATAAATCTTAAATTTATCTAATACTTCATCCTTAAATCTTATCAAATATATAAATGATATCGAGAAAAGTCATTAATGAATGTTACAAAGTAACAACTCCCCCCTGGTGTAGGAAACTTGGTAGAGCCACATACATCGCTATGGACTAATTCAAGAAGTGTTGAACTCCTATTTACTGATTTAAAAGGTTTTCTTGGCATCTTGGCTTAAATACAAATCTCACATTTGAACTTTCTATCAATATGAACTTTAGGAATAAGATTATGATTTGTCACGTAATGAATACGATCAAAATTCACATGACCAAGTCTACTATGCTAAACATTTGAAGATTCAACATTAAAAAGAAGATGACTTTTATTAGATAACTTAGAGGATACATTTAACTTAAAAAGACCTTCACAAACAAAGCCTTTATCAAAAAACTCATTATTACGAGTGATTACAACTTTATTTAACTCTAGAATAATTTTATATCCTCTAGATATAAGAAGAGATCCACTAATCAAATTTTTTCTAACACTAGGGATGAACAACACTTCATGAAGGATTAAGATCTTCCCAGATGTCATCTTTAGATCCACTTGACCTTTCCCAAGCAGTTGTGCCAAAGAATTATTCCCAAGTGTTACACCTCCTCCACTTGATTAGAGAATCAGGAGCGATCAAAATAAACATGAACATTAGCTCCTGAATCAAGCCACCAATCACAAGAAGGTTGGGTTGAGTTAATTAAGGATTTTAAATTTTAAATTTTAAATTTAAATACTTTTTTTAAAATAAATTCTAAGGCTTTGCACAGATTCAAAAGTAAGAATTTTTTTAAAATTACTTCTAATAAAATCTAGCAATTTCTAATGATAGGAAAACTTGTCCTTAGCTGTTAGAAAATTATTTTGTTTTTTGTAAAAATCCTTTCTAAAAATACTAGAAAATTAATCCAAAAATTTAAATTCAAAATATAAACTAAATATAAAAAGAATCTAGCTGGTCGAGGCGTGTTAGACACTGCCCTAAGGATAAGTTTTTGCCCCCTTGTGCGGTTGTAGGCGATTTTCCCTAAGGTACAATGACCCGATTCGATCCGATCCTCTACCACGAGCACGAATCGGTGGAGGTGCAAACCTAATGAAACCTTCAAATGCCCAAAGTAAATAATATAAATATAATAATAAAAATAATTAAATAAACCTTTCACCAGTAGCTTGTTGAGACACAGACTTCAAGCTCTTGCAATAGCAGGATCTAAAATAATAAGATAAAATTTTTTGGACTTGAATCCTTCTATCTCTCTTTTCTATTCCCTATACATACATACATACACATATATATATACATACATACATGATCATTTTTTCTTGTGACCGTTCCTTCCAGAATGTTGGTCATGCAAAGTTTGCGGAATGCTCAAGCGAACGCTCGAGTGTTCGCGGAATTAACACATCGAACGCTCGCTGCAAGCGTTTTCCGAGCGAGCATTAAAGTTATTTTTTATTTTAAATGCTCGCGTGGGTCCTTTAAAGTTTTTTTTTATTTTAAGACTTTTCAAATGGCTCAAAAGTCAACAATCCCCCACAAAAGTTTTAAATTAAAAATAAAATAATAAAATTAATAATAAAATTAATATAACAAAAAATTTTAGGGCATCTTATACTGCGCAATGGGTGAGGTGTCCTGTAAACTTGAACCTCACTTAGTGTTGATTGTATACATCTGAAGGAACCATAGTGGATTAGACCTTGAACTAGGTTCCTTGACTCAGACTTCTACTAATCACACACAGTATGGATCAATTGGGTTTAAGCGGTCAGTGCATATTAAAGGCCTTGCGCTTAGTACCTTGATTTTTCATGAGAATTTCTTAAGGTTAGCCCAAACCTTTAGTCACGGCCTAATATGACAATTCTCATATAGGTGAATCCTCCAAGGGTATTTATGACTAATACCCTGCAGATAACCTACCTCGGATCCATTAAGAGAATTACTCAACCTTACACAAATTTACTTTGTCACTTTATAAGAGCACTCATCATAGGGATTGGTTGAATTTTTTTTTCAAAATTTGTGCTCTAACACGATCACTCAATCAATTTTATTTCTACCACATTGAACCTCATTCATGGGATCTCCAATCACAGAGGTTGGGTATCCACTGCTGGTGACCAAATAATGGGCTTAAGCCCCATCCCCCTCGATGAATCTAGGACTCCACTCCTAGATAATCCCTTGGTTAATTGATCTGCCAAATTCTTCTCAGATTTGACAAATTCCAAAGAGATAACATCATTTTTCTTATGTTGTCTTATAGACTTATGACGAAGCCGTATATGGCGATTCATCTTTTTATTAGTACTCTTTTGATTAGTCAGTTCGATTGCAAGCCTTATTATCACAATGGATTGATATAGCTGGAACTGGCTTAGGTACCAAAGGTAGCTCTGATATTAGATTTTTTATCCACTCTGCCTCATTACAGGTGGTATCCAGAGCTATCAACTCGGCCTCCATGGTGCTTCTAGAAATGATAGTTTGCCTAGTTGATCCCCAGGCAATAGCAGCACCACTAAGAAGAAAGAGATATCCGGTGGTTGATTTTAAATCATGAGAATCAGTGACCCAATTAGCATCACTGTAACCCTCAACACCTCAGGGTATTCAGTGAACATCAAAGAGAGATTAAGTGTTCCCTTTAAATATCAGAATACTCTTTCTAAGGCTACCCAATGAGATTGATCAGGATTTTGATTATATATACTAAGAGCATAGGCAATATCAGGTCTTGTCCTATTTGCTACATACAAGAGAGATCCTATAATTTGAGAATACTTTAATTGATTAATTGGGTCACCTAAATTTTTCTTTAGGTGAAAGCTAGGATCAAAAGGAGTGGATATTGATTTAAGATTGGAATAACCAAACTTCTTGGTCATTTTTTCTATAGAATGAGAAAGAGAGAGAGCTATCCCTTCATGGGATTTGATAAGCTTCATCCCTAGGATTACATCTGCTTCACCTAAATCTTTCATATCAAACTTAGAAGAGAGGAAAGATTTAACACTTGAAATAATTTCAAGAGATGTTCCAAAAATTAAAATATCATCGACATATAAACAAAGGATTACACAATCATTGTCAATAATCTTAGAATAGACACACTTATCATGATTATTGATTTGAAATCCAAAAGATAGAATAATTTGATCAAATTTCTCATACCATTGTTTAGGAGCCTGTTTAAGACCATAAAGGGACTTGATAAGTTTACAAACCTTGTCTTCTTGTCCCTTTATAATAAAACCTTTAGGCTGTTCCATATAGATCTCCTCCTCAAGATCTTCATTAAGGAACGCAGTCTTCACATCCATTTGATGAATGATTAACTTATGAATGAAAGCAATAGCAAAAGTGATCTAAGGGTTGTTATTCTAGATACAGGAGAATAGGTATCAAAGAAATCTAACCCTTTCTTTTGGTTATATCCTTTGGCTACTAATCTAGCCTTATACTTTTCTATTAAACTATCAGGTCTAAATTTCTTCTTAAATACCCACTTACACCCTAAAGGTTTGCTTCCAGAGGGTAAATCAGATAAGATCCAAGTTTCATTTTGTAAGATTGAATTAAATTCAGAAAGAATAGCTTCCTTTCAAAAAGGAGCAGAGAAGACATCGCCTCTGAAAAAGAAGAAGGTTCGCCTTCGACTAGAAAAGTAAAGAAACCTTCACCAAGGTCTTTTTCTTTCCTTATCCTTGAACTTTTCCTAAGTTCAGAAAGTTCACCTTCAGGATTAGATCTTTTTCTTTTCTTTGACTCATTAGAGGACCAGTTTCAAAAGAATCATGAACCAAGAAAGGACTAGAAGAGAGTTGATTTGGTACTTGGTTCTTGAAAGGAAAAATATTTTCAAAATAAATAGCATCTCTTGATTCGATAATAGTATTATTTGAAATGCCACTTATATCAGAGTTTATCACTAGGAACCTATTTGTACTGCTATCTAAGGAATAACCTATAAAGATAGCATCTATGGTTTTAGGTCCTATTTTTCTTCTCTTGGGTTCAAGTATTCCTACTTAGCTAAACATCCCCACATTTTAAGATAATCTAGCCTGGGTATTCTACCTTTTCAAAGCTCAAAAGGTGTTTTAGACTATCCTTAAAGGGTATCCTATTTAAAATATAATAGGCAGCTCAAAGAGTTTCCCCCCAAGTTCTCGGGTATGCCTGAACTTATTAACATTGAGTTAACCATATCCATTAATGTACGATTTTTTCGTTCAGCTACACCATTGGACTGAGAAGAGTATGGTGCGAACTTCATGAATAACCCCATATTCTTGATAAAATAGAGTCATTTCATTTGAGGTATATTCACCACCGCGGTCTGACCTAAATTTTTAAGCTTTTTTTTTAGTTTGGGTCACAGCTTCTACCTTATAAATCTTAAACTTATCTAATACTTCATCCTTAGATCTTATCAAATATATATAACAATATCGAGAAAAGTCATCAATGAATGTTACAAAGTAACGACTTCCCCCGTGTAGGAAACTTGGTAAGTCACATACATCGCTATGGACTAATTCAAGAAGTGTTGAACTCCTATTTACTGATTTAAAAGGTTTTCTTGGCATCTTGGCTTGAATACAAATCTCACATTTGAACTTTCTATCAATATGAACTTTAGGAATAAGATTAAGATTTATCATGTAATGAATACGATCAAAATTCACATGACCAAGTCTACTATGCCAAACATTTGAAGATTCAACATTAAAAAGAAGAGGACTTTTATTAGATAACTTAGAGGATACATTTAATTTAAAAAGACCTTCACAAACAAAGCCTTTACCAACAAACTCATTATTACGAGTGATTACAACTTTATTTGGCTCTAGAACAATTTTATATCCTCTAGATATAAGAAAAGATCCACTAATCAAATTTCTTCTAACACTAGGGACGAACAACACTTCATGAAGGATTAGGATCTTCCCAGATGTCATCTTTAGATCCACTTGACCTTTCCCAAGCACTTGTGCTGAAGAATTATTCCCAAGTGTTACACCTCCTCCACTTGATTCCTGAAAAATGAGAACTAGGAGCGATCAAAACAAATGAACATTAGCTCCTGAATCAAGCCACCAATCACAAGAAGGTTGGGTTGAGTTAATTAAGGATTTTAAATTTTAAATTTTAAATTTAAAATACTTTTTTTTAAAATAAATTCTAAGGCTTCTGCACATATTCAAAAGTAAGATTTTTTTTTAAAATTACTTCTAATAAAATCTAGCAATTTTTAATGATAGGAAAACTTGTCCTTAGCTGTTAGAAAATTATTTTATTTTTTGTAAAAAATTTTTTTCTAGAAAAGTCTAGAAAATTAATCTAAAAATTTAAATTCAAAATATAAACTAAATATAAAAAGAATCTAACTGGTCGAGGCATGTTAGACACTGTCCTAAGGATAAGTTTTTTCCCCCTCGTGCGTGTTGTATACAATTTGTCCCTAAGGTACCCGGCTCGATCCGATCCTCCTACCACGAGCACGATAGGAGCAAACCCAATGAAACCTTCAATGCCCAAAGTAAATAATATAAATATAATAATAAAAATAATTAAATAAACCTTTCACTAGTAGCTTGTTGAGGCACAAACTCAAGCTCTTGCAAAAGCAGGATCTAAAATAATAAGATAATTTTTTTGAATTTGAATCCTTTTATCTCTCTTTTTCTATTCCCTATATATATATATATATTCGTTCTTCCTTGTGACCCAGAATGTTAGTCACGCAAAGTAATGCTCGAACGCGTTCACGAATTAACGCATCGAAACGCTTGCTGATGAGTGTTCCGTAAATGCTCGCTGTCACATTTTTCCAATGCTAATGCTCGTGTGGGTTCTTTAAAGTTTTTTTTTATTATTTTAAGACTTTTCAAACGGCTCAAAAGTCAACAATTCATATGTTTTAAGAGTCTAACGAAGTTTTACGTTGGCCATCAACTATCTAACGCAACCCTTCTCTTTTACTCGGGCTTAGGATCGGCTTGATGGAATTAAAAAATAAAAATCTTAAATAATAAAAATCTAAAAATATTATTAAAATATTTTTATTAAATAAAAAAACTAAAGAGCAAAGAACTAAAAAAAATATGAGAGTGAATGACATTTTATTTAACAAACATCACTTGCAATGAAAATAAAAAATAATTAAAATTTTATTTAAAAAAATTATAAAAGTAAAAAAATAAAAAATATTCTTGAAAATAAAAGTTAGCTTAAGATTGCGTGGTCAATTAGCCGAGGTCGCAATCAGCGGCTGAATTTGTGCATGTCCTCGCCAAAAATGGATTCATCCTCTTCACTTCAACCACATCACAGCACACACAGTTTCTTGAGTGAAATGCCATCCACTGGGCCTCAAATCAAACCACCATGCCACTTGAGCCTCACCGCCCAGCGGAACAATGCTAAGATCCCAAGAACATTAGCATAATAACTGTTCCAAAAAGGCAAGGAATATCTAGAGTTCCCATTCGGTGATTCCACCTCCCTCGATAAGCATATCCAAGGGATGCTACCGTCACCGTTGGTACCAAAAAAAAAAAACGAAAGAAAAACTCAACTACCGAGACGTTTCAAACAATTTAATCAACTACCGAGACTAGAGTAGTCCGGTCACCCGTACCGTTTGTATTAAAATAATAATAATAATAATAATAAATTAATCAAACATCCCAAATTTCTAAAAATAATATCAAATAACGTTCATATATATTATGGATATTTGAAACGGTGCGCACGAGTTCTCGCTCTTGCTCTCGTTGGAAGGCTGGAAATATCGCAGTTTGTTGCGGTTGCGAGGCCAAGAAGACGGAATCCACGTCTAAATCGGGAAGGAGGAGCGCAAAAAGGGAAAGAGACATGCGCCTCCAGTCCCCTTAACATTCCATTCCTCATGTCATGGGCTCTGATTCCCCCACGACTCTCTCTCTCTCTCTCTCTATTCCTTCTCCTCTCCGATTCGATTCCCAGTTGCTTCTTCTTTTCTCCATCCATGCCTCCATCCAGTGCTTGTTAAATACCCGCCACTGCCTCCTCTTCTTCGCCACCGCCCATCTCCTTCCTCTTCCTTCTTCTCCGCTCTCTCGATGGAGAAAGATCGCACCTTGGCCGTCATTTTGGATTTGGACGGCACCCTTTTGGACTCTGGTATCTGATTTTCTTGTATCGTCCTCTTTCCGTTTCGATTACGGGATTTCTATGCAATTTTTCTTCCGTGTAGAAAGAGCGACGAAGAATGTTCTGAAGGATTTCCTGGCCAAGTATGGGAAGGTCCCGGATGCGGGGAAGGAGGAGAAGAGGCTGGGGCAGATGCAAAAGGAGTCGGCGGCTGCCATTGTGAAGGATTATGACCTCCCGCTGACTGCCGATGAGTTCACCGAGGCGATCATGCCTATGTATCAGGAAAAGTGAGGCTTTTTTTTTTTTTTTCCTCTCTTAAAATAAAATGTTAAATCGTTGCATTTTGAATCTGTTCGATTCTACATTATATTTATCGTGTGATAATTTGACATTTTTTTAGAGCCACATGATCCGGCTAACTATAATAATAACAACAAAGCTTTAATTCCAATTTTCTTAGCTATATAAATATTTTTTTTTTCTTTTCCTCAGCTTAAAATAATATTTTATAAAAAAATAAAATTTTTCTTTATTACCTTTTTTTTTTAATGTAATATTCAATCTTACTTTATTGAAAATTTTGGATTTACTTGGCCTTGCCTGCTCCTTTAGCATACATAAATGAGCCTGGCCAGAATTGTGGGTAATAGAGATAACGTGCCTAGTTTTGATTTTATATGTCAATTGGGTAACACAATCCATAGTACATACAAATTACGATGAAATTGTAGCACTAAAGTTTTTGCATTAAAGAACTCTGTGCAAAGTTGGTGTTAACGTCTTTTTGGTGCAAAATTTTCTTGATGGATAAAGTTCAACACATGCGCTTTTGAAGAGAAAATTGCAAAATTTATCATGACAGGTTATGAAACAGAGGCTTTGGAAGTTCTTTCTGGTTTATTTTGCTGAACATGTGCTATTTTCCTTTTAATCTTTCTATGACGCTAAGTAAGCATGTGGGTAGAGTATGATCACATTTGCTGGGAGAGTCATCAATTCATGAATTAATAAGCAGATGAACAACACGTTCTTGTCTCCAGCTTTACCACCTTCAACATGTTTCTATGGCTGTGGCATGGTGATAAGTAAATCCGTATAATTGCTGCATAAATTCTGCACTTCTGTAACCTAAATTTTGTCAACTTCTTGTGAAAATGACAGCTCACATCAAAAAAAGTTTTGCAGCTTATTTATATTTTATGTGTATCATAACAGCATGCTGTTATTTATGTCAACATGCTATGGATGGAGCTCAGGGGAAAATGACATCTAGACGTGCAATTTTTTATGTGATGCATTAGCTTACAGTTTGTATATGTGTAGTTTTATTTGCTCTGAGAAACATTGATGCAGATTGGAAGGAATTCTTTTCTGTCATTCTTGGTGGAGATGATGTTAAACAAGGAAAACCTTCTCCTGACATGTGAGTGTGTTGATATAACAATAACTTGATTGCTTGGCTTGAATTATTTTTACATTAGGCTCACCTTGCATTAAACTTTCACTGATGCTGTCCTACATCTTTTCTCAGATTCCTAGAGGCAGCAAGACGACTTGGCATAGATTCATCAGCCTGTCTAGTGATTGAGGATTCGCTGTGAGTAGAACTGAATGTTTATTAGTTGGGTTTTGGAATTTTTTTGTGATTACATTTTATACATACTTATTGGATAATATTTTAGTAATAGCATGAATAATTGATTAATAGAATGTGATGCTTCATTTGATATTTTCAGAGTCTAGACACCATTACTTACCAATGAAAGTTACTCTCTTAAATAATATGAATATTTTGGACATAGTCAAGACGAGCTTGCAATAACAGTTTGGTTTTAGATGTCATTATTTCATAACCTGATATTGCTGATATATATGTAGTAGTTAGTAAGGGCGTTTGCTTATTCGCAAGAAGTATTTAACAAGGAAAAATATTAGACATAGTTGGGGCATTGTAAATATTTTTTCTAGAAAGTTAAACTTTAAAATTGCTTAACGAAATGTGATCTTCACCAAAATAAAAAAGGAATATTTTTAGTGGATTTCTGGCATGTTGCTTGAATTATTCTGCAGCCTCAAAAACTTATAGATAACATTCTACGTGTTGAAAATTAATGTAGTTTATGGAGGCAATATAATTCGGCAGAAAGCTAAAAAACACAACATATGCCATGAGAAGCAAAAATAGGTTGCAGTCCTTTTTTGTGGCGAATGCAAATGGTTAAAGGTGGCACAGGTTCACTTGGAAAACTGATATAGCATGTGGTTGCATGGCTGATGTTTAATTAAGCAAACTGCAAGTCACACTGATAAAAGCTGCAAGGTGATCGATCATTCATAAAAGCTGATCTGTAATATTTATCAGGCTAGCATGCTAGGCACTGCTAGGTTAAAGTTGGACTGGCTATTCACAGTAATATTTTTTCCCCTCTTTTTTCCCTCCATCTTCCCTTGCAATACCACCTTGACTTAACAGGAATTGAGCTGTTAACTATGTCCTTACTTTCCCCATATCATTCATGCCAGCATCTATTTCTTTTAACTAAATTGCCATTTCTTCATATAGGGTTGGTGTCAGAGCTGCAAAGGCTTCTGGAGCTAAGGTAGTGGCTGTTCCATCTCTGCAATGTCAAGATGAACGTTATTCAATTGCAAATTGTGTGCTGCATTCACTTTTAGAGTTTCAGCCTGAGTTATGGGGCCTTCCAGCATTTGAAGATTGTACAATTCTATTCCATTCTCATTATATATTTCCCTGTCATTATGTTCTATTGTCAAGGCATGATGTTACGGTGCAGGGGTTCAAAATGCATTGCCAATCGAACCATTGTATGCTAGAGGTCTGATAGGCGAGGTATTTCCTCATGATGGCTTTGCTGTTGCTAAAATAAATGCAGGTCAGTAAAATTCTTGATTTAACATTTCATCTGATCATCCATCTATTGGGGTATTATAGTATCAATCGCTGTAATAATCCATGCTATGTTATTTCTTGTTCTGAATTTGCACTTGGAACTTTTATCCTGTAAACAAACAGATAATGCTTCATTTGAATTTGTTCCTGATCAAGTATGGGGGGTCTTCTTTGGCTGGGCCAAAATTGAAACTCATGGAATCTTTAAGGTTGTGGTGAGCACTGGATGGGACCTTTCCATGGGCATTGCTAAAAGAGTAACTGTGAGTATCTTACAATTGCTTGCAGATCAGTTGTCAATGGTTGGATTGTATATTCTGGTTTAAGACAAAAAGTTTGCTTTAATGGATAAATTCCATATAACAATTTCTTGTTATGTCATGAAGAAAAATCAACTAGTTACCTTTTATGAACTGCATGTGTTTTCCTTAAACGATGACTGCAAAACTTTCAACATATAAATGGCACTTCTCCTTTCCAAGAAGCAAACAATGGTTATTGTCAAACCTTTTTCCACGAACAGAGACCTGAGTCTGACATTCAGGGATTTCTGTTAAGCTTGAGTTTTTTGAATCTTGAGTGACTTAAGGATACCTTTATCAAGATTTACTCTTCCCGTCCTTTCATATATCTGCTCAAGTTTGTCATTGCAACTTTCTATGTTGTTTGTTTTTGAGAGTCAACTTAGTGCACAAGCACTGGATTTCTAGTTATAAATCTCAGTTTGGTGACACATGGCCACAGTGGCCTCTAAAATTGCTACGTCAAAAAATATCAGAAGACAAGTTTTTCTCCCAAATGGGATATCAAAACTGTTAGTTGCCTTGTCTTGATTGGCATATTTCCTCCTGCAGGAACTACGGCTCATCGGTCATATCAACAGCTACACAAAAGAGAGATTGCACTTGCTATTTGTTGGATACATCCGGAAGCTGCGAAATGAGGTACTAAAGCAATAGGAAATATTTTGAGAGGAGCAGTGTTGCCAAAGTTATTGTTGGCTATAGCTGTTGAAATTTCACTGAGAGCTAATGATGCTGTCCCAAACAAGGCCTAAATGTAAACATAAATTTAACAAGCCTTGTTCTCATCAATTTGGGATTAGCAACATAATTGTGTAGTCAAGAAGCAGGTGCTTTTGATGTTTTTCACTACCTGCTCCATCTTGGTCTCCCCTTTCCCTTTCTTCGGCCCTCTTGTGTGTGACAATTGAGAAATTTTTGTGGAGCTCTCTGTGATTTTCATTCCATATGTCAGTGTCATTTTAAACAATTTCTTCCACTTGATACTTTGTCATGCCACTCCTAGTTGTTTCCCATTGCCTGTTTTAACTCTACTACTAATTTACTTACCAGATCTAGTATAAGCCAGCGAGTATGGTCAGTAACTTTTTTCCTTGCAGGAATATATATTAGAAGCTTTAAAATTGTCTGAAGAAGATGTGATTGTTGCACAACATGCATTGGATCTCCCAATCTTCCTGCACCACCTGAGCAGCCCTATCTTTGCAGAAGCAACCCTCGAAGTGGAAACATAAGTTGCAGGGAGAAGATAACATTGGATAAGATCTCTTTTCACAACTTTTGCTGAGACAGTTGTATTTTTAGCCTTCATTTCTCGAAAAAGAAAAATATTTTAGCATTCAAGCAGCTAAAGGAAGGCAATTATGCTTCACGTAAAGTATAGTTTCTTCCCCTTCTGCAAAATATGTATACGTGAAGAATAGGTGTGATCGAACTTGTTAGATCATACTTCAATTCATAAATCTTACCTTGTGTCTTTGTTGACAGTTACTTCTCTGATTTTTTTTGCGAAGGAAAAGTGGCTTTCTGTCACAGCCTAGTAAATAATATTTTCTGAGCACTCACAGGGTGCCACAACTGCCAGAATCTAATTCTGAGAAATGTTACTGACATTGAGAATAGCAGTAATCTCAGAAGAATGCAGAGCCTATACATGGGGCTAAAGACTAAATAGAAACGTGGCAGATCTTCTGCAAGAGGAATCTCTTTTAGAGTTGGTCCTTTTTTTTTGGCATCCAAGGCTTCTGAGGTGATGTTCTGTGTTGCATGGAAGCATGCTGGTTGATGGAAAAAAATGAAAGTTCCTGTTATGTTATTTTTACAATATCTGCGTGATGACTGGCAATCATTTCATATGAACAATGGAACTTTTCCAATGCTGGGGAAACCGCCCTCAAGTTTGAATAGAGATCCTTCTCTTAATAGTGGAGGGATGTAACCAGGCTTTTGCTCTATTTGCAGCAACCCTTGTGAATTATGATGTTGTTTCAATTACGACAGTTTTGAGCCAGGATAATGGCTTGATGCAATCCTTTTGCTTAATTGGACTACTGTAATACCACCGACTTATGTAAGAAAAAATGGAATAAATTAGGCAAGGCTAGGCATCTATTTTGCGATCTGTTATAACATAGCTGGTTAGGATACTTGTCTCTCACTCGAGACCTCTGTTCGAGCAATTGAATTTTTGTCCTTAAATAAATTTGTTATAAATTTTAATAAACTAGTGAGGATACTTCTTTTTCTATTTGATAAATTTTAATGAGAGAGGCACCAAACAATGGACCAAAGCTCCATTAACATTTGTTAATAGTATATTATAAACAAAGCAAACTTGCAGTTATATTTATCGGAAATGTAATTGCTATTGCTAGATCCAAACTACATGTTACTTTGCTGCTACTTCCCATTGAGGTTAGATCTCTTTCTAGGTGTATGATTTTTACTTTGTGCAAGATGTGATCCAATTATTCATTTATATGGGTTGTGCCCACGCTACTGCATACGGAGATTAAGAACCAAAAATCTGAAAAAAAAAGAGCATATGGGTTATTTATATAATTACAGGACAAGTTCCGAGTTTACTCTAATTCAAAGTCATAAAAGTGTTTCCCTCTCCTTTGAAAGGATATTCTTTCTGCTGTGACAAAGGGGATGAGATTAAACTTTTTGGGACTGGTTGATGCTTCTTAAATGAAGGTATGCTGCTCAGTTGCATCTCAAATCTCAGTTAGTTCAATAAACTTCTGGGATTGGCAACGAAGTCATAACTGATCGCATGTAATTCTTTTGTCATCATCATTGCTCTGACAACCAAGCATGCCTCATTCTTCGAGCCATGCTAAAAATAAAAGAAAAAAAAACTCTTAGTACTAAATTTATTGCACTTTGCTGTTGCTGTTGCACAGCTTCCGCCGAGATCAGATGCGTGAGAAAAAATGAAGAAGAAAAATAGATGAATATAGAAGAAAAAGAGAATGCCTTTATTTCTTGGTCTTCCGTCTATCCGGTTACATCCAGAGAGAGCCTTAAATAATCATCCATCTTGGATGATAAAACTTCTCTACACCAGTCCGTAACCAACTCCCTAACAAACTACATAAAATATGGAAGCATATCCAGAAAACCTGAGCTCAATCCCCATGGACCAAATCCCATAACCTACAATTAGGTTATTAAACATTATCTCAAAAAACTCCCTTCTAAGCTATGCAAGAAAGCACTCAAATCCGAGCCCATATGCACCCATGACTCACATGCTCTCTATTCTTGGGTCACAAACCGATCCAAATGACTTAAGAACCTGAGAACTTATGTAGCCTAAGCTCTCAAACCTATGTGATTTTTCTGAACTTTGGATGTGCCACACCTGAGCTTACAATCTTCACCTCGGTGCATCAAAGTTATAGTAAGCTCCACCTGGTTCATCAATCCTATCAGTGCTCCATATCTGAAGAAGCTATCTCAAGGTAGTACCTTAGTGAGTGCATCCGCTGCGTTATCTTTGGTAAACACTTTCATAAGCTTCAACTCATTATCCTCCACAAGCTCCCTGATCCTATGGTATCTGATATCAATATGTTTGGTCTTAGCATGATAGATCAGGTTTTGGACCAAACATAAAGCACTCTGGCTATCTGAAAATACCCTAATCACCCCCTGTGCTATCCCCATCTCCAGTGCAAGACCTTTCAGCCATATAGCATCCTTTGCAGCCTCTGAAATACCAATATACTCTGACATTGTAGTAGACAAAGTTGTCACTGGCTGTAGACTTGACTTCCATGATATTGGACCACCATTCAGCATAAAGACATACCCTATCATCGACCTCCTATTATCCAAATCACCTCCATAGTCAGCATCAACAAAACCTGCTATCTGATTATGAGCTTCCATGGTCAGTCTAGTGCCATCTTCCATGCTACTATACCCATAACATATACCAACAATGACAGTGCCGACAAGATATTTGAAGATCCCTTTCAGAGCTCTCCAATGTGCTATACCCGGACTAGTCATAAATCTACTAACCTGGCTAACCGCATATGCAAGGTCAGGCCTACAACACACTATAGCATATATGAGGCTGCCAACTTCTAAAGCATAAGGTACTTTGGACATCTTCTAGGCCTCTGTCTCAGAACTCGGTGACATAGTCTTGAAGAGGTTAATGTGATCGGCCAATGGCAATGCGGTTGGCTTTGAACCATCCATACTATACCTCTCCAAGACCCTCTTGATATAAGTCCTCTGAGATAAATGAAGCAACCTCCTGAATTTTTATCCCCAAAATCCATGTAGCATGACCTAAATCCTTCATTTCAAACTCAATTGACAATGTTGCCTTTAGATCCTCTACAATAGCTTTACTCTTGCATGCAATTAACATATCATCCATATACAAAAGCAAGTATAATCTGGAATTATCTTTTAAAATTTAGAAATAAACACATGAATCCTACTCACATCTAGACATACCGATGCTCCTTACAAAGGTATCAAACCGCATATACTACTAACGCGATGACTGCTTCAAACCATACAAGGATCTCTACAAATGACATACCTTTCTTTTTGTCTTCGGTTCTATGAACCCCTCCGACTGCTCCATATAAATCTCCTCCTTCAAATCCCCATAAAAGGTCATCCTGACATCCATCTACTCCAGTTCCAAATTCTATACTGCTACAATGGTCAGCAATACCCTAATAGATGTGTGTTGTACCACTGGTGAGAACCTCATTATAGTCAATGCCTTCTTTCTGAGAAAATCCTTTGGCCACTAACCTGGCCTTATACCTGATCCCCTCCTTCTCTGTAGCTCCTTTGCACTAAAATACCCATTTGCAACCAATGGGTTTCTTTCCACTTGGTAGTGATACCACCCGCCAAATCTGATTCTTCTGCAGAGACTGTATCTCTCTTGCCATAGCCTGAACCCATTTATCTCTATCCTGTCTAAACCCACTTATCTCTATCCTGGCTTATCACTGTCTCCTGATAGGTAACTGGTCCTCACTAGCAGCCACCAATGCATATGACGTGGTCTCGCCAAACCTATATCGCTCGGCCGCTGAATGATCCTCTTTGGCTTATGTAGTCCAATACCGATGCCTATCCCTGTATGTGACTCCTCTCTGTGGAATGGAATTTATGCCTTTCCCAAGCCATTGGAAGTGAATTTCCAAAGTACCATCTACAATGGTAGTTAACGACTTGATTATTTCCTTTCTAGTCCCGTTTGCTTCTTTTGCAATATTAAAGTCGTGCAAAACCTTTTGGCCCTGCATAAATTCATAGTTTTCCATCCATAAGTATTATTTCAATGTGCTGTTTATTAGCAACTAATTGTTACATTTAAAAAAAAAATTCATGCAAAAAAGAAATTGATATAAAGAAGTCAAAGAAAATAAGATGAATAGATTGGACTTATGGTTTCAATATTAGCATAATAAAATGTATGCACATGGGTACAAATTTATGTGCACATGCATGTGATTCGATGAATGCAATACTAAAAGCTGTCACTGCCTCCAAGAAAACATAAATAGGGGACTCTATATTTTATACTCTAACTACTAGCAACAAATTATTATATATAAAATCTTAGAGAGAAATATCAAAAGTCAAAGTACACAATCCTAATCTTAGCATAAGAGGATATGCATAAAAATCAGTCAATGTAATACTGAAAGCGGTTGATGCCATAGATAAAAATGAGAAATGTAATGAATTGATGTAAGATTTGTGATGGTGAAAACGATCACCTGGATTGATACATCAAAGAAGTGTTCTCCAACACTGAAGTATGTTTGGTCATCTGTGAACTCAATCTCAGCAAAATGAAGCTTCACTGTATAATTTCCCTTTTGTAAGCAGAGACCATAATATTTAAGAGACAGAGGGGTAAGCCTAGCAGTCATGTGCAACTCTGGATTTGTCGCATTCAAAATTGATGAATTTGTGGCTATGTATTTTGCGTTGCTATTTCCTACAAAGTTTCCCGTACTACTGTAAGCCCCCTTTCCGTCACCAAAATCAGCATATATTGATGTGCATAGCTGAGAGGTATCATCTTTATATTCATTGTCATCAATAGTCACCTTACGACCATCACAATTTACACCACAATTTATAAACAAGTTGTAGTCTGCCAAATATATACAATTGTCGATATGATTTTGTTTAAAGTAAAATTAGAATACCCTCTTGATACAAGACATAAGCTTCAAAATTTTCATGGTGGAAATTCATTTGTAAATTACTCACTTCTATCTTTCCAGAACAAGGGAGGTTCCTCCTTAAGCATGACGCTATTCTATAAGATAACATTTGAAAAATAATATTAGACATAGTTTTGAAGCTGAAGCCAAATAAATTAGAATTGGCAATAGTTTAAGAAAGAAATGAGAGTGCTATAAGAAACTTACGAATTACTATTTGTCATTGAATAACTAGAAACCAAATTCCTACAAGCAAGAAAATGATAGTCTAAGAGCTAGAACAAACAAATCAGCAACTAAAATTCATATCATGAGATACAAAAAGACAAAAAAAGGATTTTTATTTTTTTTTTTTTGGGGGGGGGGGGGGTGTGGGGGGCCGGCAAATCTGATAATCCTTACACATTTCCTTGCTGACAACTAGATGGTCTATTGGATCCTGTAAAAGAGTTGTAAGAAAGATCCCTGCAACAATGATAGTCTTGAAATAGTTGAGCGGCATTTATGATTAACTAATTCTCTTCACATAAGCATGATGTATAACTGAAGAAATTTTAAGCGAACCCACATACAAGTTTTGTTTATTTCTCAAGATCCAATCAGGTATTGTTTCATTTAGCATGTTATTAGTAAGGAACCTGCACGAGAAGGATAATGTTTAGATAAAAGCAGAAGATTTGGAGAAATTATATATATATAAAAGGAAGATCGCCTAAAACTGAGTAGATAAAAAAATTATTAATAGTAAGAATGTATCTTTTCTATAACTAGTTAGCTTACATATAATTTATTGAATTCGCTAATCCATTAGAGCTGCTTGGAATTGGACCTGATAAGTTGTTGAAGCTTAAATCTCTGCAAGATAATAGAAGTATAAAAATAAGTAGGAGAACTTTGCATTCATGTTAATGTTTTACACTAATAATTTCTCTTTTTGGTAATCAACTTATATAGTTAATTTCTCCGTAGAGAAAGAAGAAAAATCAAATTTATCATGAGCATTTAATGAAGCTAAAGGCCATCATCAGAGCCCTCTGGACAAACTTACAAGACTTTAAGATTGGGCATTTTCCCAATAAAATCAGGGAGTTCGCCAGAAATTGATAAGTTTCTCAATACCCTGCATCATTCCACCAATCGGCATGAACTCAATGAGAAAAAGATGCATACTAAACTGATGGATGAATGTGTGAATGTATGAGTGTTTGATGCACTCCATATCTTTCAAACATACAATTCCTTCATCTTTGTCATGTTTTGCAGAGGAGGAAACTTCCCATCACCCCCTTTCAAGTCAGACACCATCCTGAAATCCCAGCCAGGCTAAATAATTAAGACTAGAAGCCTCTATACTTTCAGATACAAAAAAGTGAACAATTAAAATGTCTTACAGATAAGTTATAGATTCCAATGTACCAAAAATGGAGGGGAAGGGCCCCTCCATCGATGTCCCTTGCATGTCTCTGTGAAACAAATGGTTCAAAGGTACAAATTCCCAATCTCAAGGTTTAGGTTGCAAGCTTAGGAAATGGACGCAAGTCACAATATCAATGATGGTACTTACAACCGTTGGAGTTTCGTCCAGTTCCCAAAGAAGCTAGGTATTTTCCCAGTGATTGGGTTTCCATCTATCCTACAGCAAATAGAAAGCAGAAAAAAAGCATCTAAATCAATTCATGTGTTTTTAAGTAAGATCAAGAAAAACTGCATGTAATAGTCATCAAGTGACAAAATGGTAATTATATTCGGACATATCTTAGTGCAGTCCGTTAGGTACCTGCCATCAAATTCTTCATTAAGCAAGTAAGATTATACAATCATCACATTTAACGATTGATCATTTTTCTAACAAATATACGTCATTTGTTAACTGTGTGATGGTTGTACACGTCACTTATTCCATATGAACCTAATAACAAATACATAACAAGCTCCGTCCAAGTTTCATCCATTATAATCATAAATAAGTACGATAAGGAACCATTCATGCCTTTATAGTTAGCACTTGAAAATACTTCTGACATACAAGTCCGTTAGGTTCTTGAGATTGCCAAGTGAGTCTGGCAGGTCCCCACTTAAGTTGTTAGCAGAAAGTAGCCTGCATGAGAATAATAGAATTGTTAGAATTAAATGGTAGATTGATTTATATTAAAGGAAAAAAATTGTATAAATTTAAGACTGTTAGCAGATGAGGAAGAGGGTCTTACAAGCGACTTAAGTTGGCAAGGTTGCCAAGTGCTGCAGGGATTTGACCTTGCAATTGGTTATCTTCCAAGGTCCTATGTCACACCAAAAATTGTAGAAAATTGTTTCACAAAAGAAAGAAAGAAAAGCAAAAGAAGGACATAAGATGAGGAAGGAAGAAAGTACAGGGATTGGAGGTTCCTGATGTTTCCAAGCTCCTTAGGGATGCTCCCCGAGAACCTGTTTCCCAGAAGGGACCTGGAAAAAAGATATCTAAATTATGCCAACGATTTTTCTTTAGATTTTTCATTTGATTGGAAAAGATCATTTTTAAGAGGAAAAGAAAGAGGATAAACTACAAATTTGTGAGGGGAAGAGAAGCCCAGGCTTTGGGAATGGATCCATTGAGATAGTTCCTTGAAAGATCTCTGTAATATCAACAAAATAACAACAAAAGTTTAACGTACCATCACAATTTTACATGTTCCAGTTTTACCATTATGGTGGAGACTTACACTACGCTTAAATATGTGAGGTTAGAAAACTCCTCTGGAAGATATCCGGTCAGGTTCTGACTCTTCAGAAGGCTGCAGTTCAAAATCATGTAAGCTTATGAGCACAAACAAAGAGTTAATGGCATGATAACAAACATTTTTTTTTTTTTTTTAATTCTGGGAATCCCTACAGCACTTGCAGTCACAAAGTTAGAGAGAGATTATTAATAAAAGGAATCTTTGCAAGAAGACATACATGCTTGTTACGTGACAGATATTAGAGGTGGTGATGTTGCAATCGCAAGTGAGGTTAACGTCGTCGTTGCTATTGGGTCCACCCATCGAGAAGTTCCACTCCTTTTTCAACTTGGCGGCGGTCGCTTTCAGCGCATTAAGTGCAATCCATCGTCATCATGGAGAGAATTAAGTATATTTTATATAAATTAAATTTATATATCACACAGTAAAAAATAAAAATAAATATAAATTTAATTTACAAAGCTTAAGATCTTCAAAGAATAAATTCAGTTAACAAAAAATAATACATAATTTAATAATAGATCATACATGTATTCTTTATTGAAGATGAAACCCGATAAAACTGGTAAACGATTTACCACTAGCCGTTCATTAAAAAATAAATATAAATTTAATTTCCAAAGCCCAAGATCCTCGAGGAACAAATTCAGTTAATAAAAAATAATATATGATTTAATAATAGATCATACTTGTGTTTTTTATTGAAGATGAAACCCGATGAAACCGGTAAACGATTTACCACTGCCGTTCATGCGTCCGGCCTTTAATGGTGATCCACACGAAGATCTTTGGATGATGTCCTCTTAGGATTGATGATAACCTTCTTGCGAGGGATGCTAGCATCTTTTTTCTTTTCAATTGATTTCCCAAATCAAAAAAATTTTTGATCAAGATCAAATCTTGATCAATCAAGAGAGAGAAAGGATGTTTTAAAGAGAGAAAGTAGGTGTTAGGCATCTAAGAGAGAGAAGGGAGGAGTTAGGCTTGTCTCTCGAAGTGTATCTCTCTCCTTTTTATACATGAAAAAGGAGGTTGTGTGGTTGGGGTTTTGTTTCAACCACCTAACAATTCAACCATATCAAGTTAATAACAAATTATCCTAACAAATTTAGGATATTTGTTATCATGATAATGTTAGGATTACAACCACCAAACCACGTCCCTAAAAAATAAAAAATTGGTTATCCTATAAAACCAATGTCGCAACCTTGCATTTGGCTTCATGATGACGCCCCAAATCATGGGATTCCCTCCTCCATGACGTGGAGATGGGTCATGTCCATCACATGGGTATGGATCCATCCTCCATGTGGCACGATCTCAGCCATCGGTTTAATTGGGTTTCCATGAATCAAATCATGCCATCATATGGATCCAATTAAATACCACATTATTAATCTTAATTAATCTAAACCATCCATTACATGGATCAAGCCTAATTAATGGATTTCATATGTACATCACATATACAAAAGGTTTCTCTTTTGAACACAAAATTTTTTTCTCTATGATGAATCCTATTCATCAATTTCATATTCTCTCATTAAGATTGAGTCAAACTCAATCCTAATTAATTGGTTATCTAATTTGAATTAAGTCCAACTTAATTTTTATTTTAACTTTATCCAAAATCTCCTTAATGCGTGTGACCCATTAGGTCCCTTGACACGTTGGTAATAATCATGTCCCTAATATTGACCCTAAGGATGACCTGGTCAACACTTTGTCCAAGCCAATTCTTTAACCAAATCAGCTCCTTGATCAAGTCAAAGAATCCATGATTATAGATCATGAGCGGCCTCTAGCAAAGCATCATGACCACCCAAATGTTAAGGGTTTTGTTGATGTGGTCATCAACACCTGTCCATGAATGGTTAACGTACGATTCAATCCCTTAGTCACATATCCCAAATCAATCAGTGGTATGGAATGTATCAACCATGTAATTGATCTTTGTTTACTTAATCTCAGAAAAATTGACTCATATGAATTAGAACTTCGAAACTATTTTGAATTCCAACTCAACCTTGCAAGGATTTAACAGTCAATTTAATCCATCAAGTGGTCATGGGGTATAACCCTTTCTATCAAGGAAAACGAATCCTATCTTGATCAAACACCATCTCTATGTGCTCATGTCATACCGAATCGACACCATATTTGCCACCCGTGGCTAGAGTGACGTTTGCATATCGTCAAAGCATGATATTCTACACATGATGTGCAATGAAGATCTCAAGTCAAAGGATCACTCACACCACCGTCATCAGAGATCAACCATCGACACTATATAGAATATCCATATGGGATCTCTATGCGGGTCATCCAATGCATCGTTACAATAACGAATATGCAAACACCTTATCCAAGTATCTCCATACTTCAGCTTGCAAGATCAGCTACTCACCACAAGGGTGAAGATATGCAATGTGTGCTAGTCTCATCGATGTTCGACAGTGTCCAATCCTGTCTACGCATCGACTAGGGAAGTTTAAAGAATCGAACCATAATGTGCAATTTTGGATCTCACAAATTGTAATCTCTATTACAAATTCTATATGCACAGATCGCATTCTTTTGGACGTTATCTCACAGGTAAAATATATGCAATATATATATAAATTATATCCGGATAGATAAAGAAACCAATAAATTTGATTTGCATTCATAAAGAAATGTGTACAAACTAGCATCTAATCCGATTGGATTTAGGGTACACACGAACACATCATACCATTTCAGACATCATCTCTCTCCATTTCAACATTTCTCAGAGAGTTTATCAACAGTGACAGAATGCATAGCATAACCCAAAAACTAATATCCAGCGCTGCACAGCTTATGGGTAGGATTGCCATGGAGTTGAGCCTTTAGCTCATCTGGGAGTCATTATTTTATTAACATATACTGGCCAACATGAGCAGCTCCAGTGGAGTTTGCTAGACAGAACTCATATTGGAAGTTCATCAAGTAGAATGATTAAATCTAGAATGCTCTGTGGCTATTCCTCTATTTGGCAAATTTGATGGAGATTGTTGAAAAGAACTTGACATAGAAATCATACATCAGCTGTGTAATTGTTTTGCAAGAGATGTGTTATGCTAGAAGGGAAAGTCTTTGTGCACCGGCCTCCTGTGCACAAAGCGTGCATGGATTGACCACGACACGCGCAGTAGTATGGGCATGCTTTGTGCAGAGGACTTTTTCTATGCTAGAACTATTTCGAATGAAGTGGTTTGGTCTAATATTGAAAGAGGCAGGTATAAAGATGGTAGGGAAAAGTCTTTGTGCACCGCCTCCAATGCACCGCCTCCGATGCACGGAGAGCGCATCGGGCGCACCTATATGGGCGCACGTGCAGGATGCGCCACGGCCCATTGGGCCATGGTATGCATGTCCGCATGGACGTGCGGCCAATAGCTACGTCCGGTGCACGCGTTCGTGCATTGGAGGTAGTGCACAAAGTCGTTCCCAAGATGGTAGATATCTAGAATATGCATTGTTGAAGATGGAGAGATAAGAACAAGAAAAGATACATGGTTTCGTTTATGACAATGACATGAAGATAAAATAGACTCAAGAATGGCTTAATTGATCAAAAGAGGTCGGATCTTCATAGCAAATAATAATAATAATAATAATAATAATAATAATAATAATAATAATAATAATAATATGCAAACCTAAATTTGTCTACTGTCTGCCCATTCCTGATTCATGTCTATTGCTCAATTTGTTAATGACGTTGCTGATTGGTTCATGACATAATTTTGTTGGATTTATGAGCGTTGAATTCAAGATTAGTTGAAATGGTTGCATGTTAAAATTGGAGGATTATGTCCAATGACTATGTCCTGCTGTTTGAACTAAAAAGAAAAGGGTGAAAGGAAAAAAAAAATAATAGAAAGACAATTGAAGATAAAAATAGTTATTCCCGTGTTAGCAAAAGATTATAAAGAGTACTTTTATTATTTTTTTATGGAAGAAAGATAAATTCGTGAGAAAATATTTGAGATCATCAAAAGGTAGCTACGCGGTCAGATCACGAGAGGAGACGTGTGCGTTCAGTTCATCGTCAGCTTGGGTCCCGCCTGCACAAGGACGGCTATGAAAAAGTTGCTGGTAATCTCAATATGACTTTGAGATGTTTGCGGAAGCGAGATAAGGATCAAATCATATATCTTAAAAAATTGAGTTAGGAATCTATACCCGTTTTAATTTAATAACAAGAACAATAAGAAGATTAAGAAATTGACCTTTCATTCTCCACCAACACTACCTTGGAATCACCAACACTACCTTAGAATCACCAAATCTTTTGATCACCACGGATCTTTCCAAGTTCTCCAAAATTATGATGAACGCGAATGAGTGGGCGTTCCTTTTTTATTTGGGTTGAGATCATACAACTAAGTTTTATTCACTTTGTCTTCTCAACTCATGAGATAAAGTGAAGTTGAAGGAGAGAACTCTCTGTGGTTGATTATTGTTTCTGATGTACTTCTCTGTTATTTTTCTCTCGTGAATCTTATATTCTAAGAGAGTAATAACTACCAACCTTTTTAATTAATTAATCAATTAATTAAAATTTAAAGATAACTTCAAACTCTTGGAGTTATATATCAATCCAACAACCAATTGTTTAGTTTTGATATATTTATATGGGATGTTATGGGAGAGAGAAAGGCTCTCTCATGATCCCATATATTTCTCCATGTTGCCCAGATCTAGCAACCCAATAGGAGGGGTGAATTAGGTTTCTTAAAAAATTAATTGACTATCAAGTATGTGCACCTATATTCATTTACAATAGATTATCGTGTTGTGAGGTACGTCTAATACACAATTAATCACAGAAAAAGAAACATAATCAAACACACAAAGTTTATAGTGGTTTGGTGCCAACCTTGCACCTACATCCACTCCCCAAGAACACCTTGGAAATTCCACTAGTCACCACTAGCCTAACTGGCTAGCAAACTTGTTTACGGGCACAAGCAATCAAGCCTTACACACTAATCCTCCAAGTTAGTCTTCTTGTTTACGGGTACAAGGGGACCTTACAAATCAAACAGAGTAGACCTCTACCCAACCACGTTTCACAATTGTGAAACAAACCAATGCACAAGCAATAGAATGTTTAATACAACAAGTGCTCCTAAAAATAATAAATGTACTTATCAACTTGAAGAGCTAAACCCAAAGAGGCTTCTTTTTTTAATGAATGCAGCAGCACAAGAAAGCTTTCGAGGTGGCTTGAATGCTCTTCAATGAAGGTAGGTGAAGCTTGAAGACCACTTAAAGAATCAGCAATAAAGGAGCTTCGGTTGAAAGATAATCAAAGCAAAGCTTCAAGAAACCTCAAAACAAATCTCTCTTTCAAATGATTTTTTTCTTCTTATTTTCTCTTGTTTCTTTTCTTTTCTTTTCTTCTCTCCTGATTTGATGATTTTTTTAAAACGCAGTTCAAGGTCACTATTTATAACCAGAAAATAGAGCCATTGTGAGAGGAAAGGGGTCTGGCCAACAGTTTTTAAGGAAGCAAACTAAACACAGAAATTCCAACGGTGTGAAACAAGAAACCATCCGAGATTTTTAAAATGTAGCATTCCAGAAAGTTAAAACCGGCATTCCAAATCATTCCAATAGAAAGCCAGGCGTAACTCCAATAAAAATAGCATTCCAAATCATGAAATCCGGTATGCCAGGAAGACGTAACAGGGAGCTAGCCGAAATCCCAATGAAAATGGTATTTCAAATTCCAAAAATCAGAATGCCAAGAGAGAAAGTCAGGGAGCTGGCCGAATCAACCATAAAATCGGCATTCCAAAGACTTAAAATTAGAATGCCAAGAGAAAGCTAGCAGTGAGCCATTGAACCAACAATAAAATCGGCATTCCAAAGTTTTAAAGTTGGTATGCCAAGAAAATATGCTAGGGAGCCACCGAACCATCTAGAATCGGTATTCCAAAAACTTAAAATTGGAATGCCAAGAAAAAGATGCCAGGGAGCTACCGAACCATCACTAGAATCGATATTCCAAAATCTTGAAATTGGAATGCCAAGAAAAGATGCCAGGAAGCCACCGAAAGAGTTTTAAAACTGGAATTCCAACACAACTCGTTAGCATGCCAAGATAGGGAGCCTAAGAATCGGCAAAGAGCTTTTTAGGATTAGCATGCCAACTCCATAAATTAGTATACCAAGATAAGAGGCCAGGGAATGTCAATCTCCAAATACAAGGGACTTAGCCAAGGGTTTATTCAAATTGAATAAGCCAGAAATCCGAAGGTAACCGAAGGCAACCAAATGCAACCAAATTTAAACCAAAGGCAACAAAAGGCAACCGAAGGTAACCGAATGCAACCGAATTTAAACCAAAGGCAACATAAGGCAACTGAAGGTAACCGAAGGTAACAGAAGGCAACCCGAATTTAAACCGAAGGCAATAGAACCTGGTATTCCAAATCAAAGATTGGTAATCTGAGATTTAAGTAATATGCATCCAATTCGAAGGCAATAGAGAATAAATATAATCTGCTGAGAATAGAGTTATAAACAGGAGCATGTAGGATAATTAAATCCAATTCAAGACAATGCAAATATAATTAATCTTAAAAGTCATTTTGTCAGATAAATAGCATTATATCATGAATTACAATGTCCCTGGGATAAATAAAGTGTACTGTTTCATAATGAATAACCAGAAATTGATTTGACAGATAGAACATTAGCTCAATATTAAATTGATTAGCGCAATACATAATTTATTAGCATAATACTTAATTGTTTTGGCATTTCATCAAAATCAATATGGGATCAACAATCTCCCCCTTTTTGATGATGACAAAACCATTAAGAATTTGATAATAAATAAGTAATTTAATCAAGGCATTCCTTGCAACTCTGAAGCATAAGACAATGCATGCCGAAATGTATGTGTAACGTGCCAAAACCTTAAATTTCAAGAACATTTAAAATATGATATTTTTTAAAAATACATTGCATAACTCCCCCTTAGGTTTTGAATCAATGAAGTTTTCAAAAAGTTTAATTTGACTTGTGAAGTGTATGCTTTTCATTTCTCCCATTACACTTTTCAAAAATATGATGTTTAGAAGAATGTGTGTTTTCTATTTCTCCCCCATTATTATGAAGTTCAAAAAGCTTTTGAAAACAGAATGTATACTTTCTATCTCTCCCCCTTTTTGTCATTAATCAAAAAGAAGATGAAAGAGTTTGCATCTATCACTGTATGTCTTTTCTTCAACGGAATGAATGAGGTATAGCAAGTAATGATAAACATAAAATTTTTAATATTAAGCAGATATTGTAAAGTGCAGATGAAATTAAATAAATCTTACAAACCATACAAACTAGTCATTTATAACTTACAAGCCAATACACAAATTGGTCCACAATAGTAAGTAGCAGTTATACAATTCATACAGACATAACAGTATTCCACCATGATAGAAATAACAAGGACAGGAGCAGCAAAAACAGAAGTCCAGAAGCAATATCAATCTATGATGTCAACATAAGACGACGAAGAGGTTCCACGAGCACGTCTAGAAGGGTGAGATGATCTCAAATGAGGGGCAAGACGGCGAGTGGGGTCTTCAACATTGGGAGACAACTGAGATATAAAAGATTAAATTTCTTGTTGCATATTGTGGCATTCATTAATGAGCTTAGAATGATTATCAAGAGCATGCTGGGCCTTGACAGTTTTCAATCTAAAGGAAGACATCTCATTACTTGCAATGCCAACACTATCCAACAAAGAGTTCACATCCTTTCTCAGCTTGCCTAGCTCAGCAAAGAAATTAGAAATGTCCATAATAGTACCATAATTGAAAGCCTTTCCTTTAATGATGGTCACACAACGTTGTAAATCATATAGGCTTAATTTGATTTCATTTAGGGTAGAGAACATTGAAGATATGTGGGGAATCATGGTAGTATCAGAAGAACAAAAAGATGAACTATTGACAGGTCCACCAAGAGAAACAATATCAGAAATCCTACGAACCAAAGTCTCCATGTCATCAGGGTCCATTTTGGTAACCATGGGATGACTTGGTTGGAAAGGATTCTGAGCAGGTGGAGGAACATTGGTGGATTCGGATCAGCAGTAGTATTGTTAACAAAAGACGAATTAATATTAATGGAAGGATTGGGGTCCAAAGGCATAAAACCTTGCTCAGCAAACATGTAAGTGTAGTTTGTAGATTGATCAGTAAACATAGAATTAAAATTTGAGGTACATTAGAATTAGAAGGATAATTATGATTTTCAGCAGGAATAGAAGGGTAATTCAGATGTTCAGTGGAAATTTCCTGAGGCACAGTAGGTTACTCCCCCTGGACAAGTGCATGATTTTCTTGCAATTTTCCTTTACTCCTAGTCCAAATGACATCTACCTTAGCAAAACCCATACGAGTTAAAACACGTTCATTGTAAACATTATTATCACTAAGGTAATAGACATTCTTACCCCTAACATTAACATCAAAATGATTAAATACATGGGTAAGAAGTAGACCATAGGGTAGGGCAGCTCTAGATCCACTAACAGCCTCTTTCATTACACAAATCATTTTTCTAGGAAGGTGTAGATGAGTTTGGGTTTCAACATGATACATAAATGTTAAGTCACAATCATTCACATAATCAAAACTACCACTCCTAGAAGTAAGACAACAGGAAACAATACTGTGAAGTAATCTTATTTCCACATTCAGATCTTTAGCAAACACACGATCAATATGAGAAGCATCATCAATACCCAGAATAGTCTCTAATTTAAACTTTCTATCTTCAAGAGTATCATCACCTGAATCAGTACTTGAAATGTTCAAAATTTGACTCAAGAAAGTTTCATCAAATTCAATTCTGACACCGTTAACAGTTGAAGATACTCTATCATTTCCAAAACTAATATTGTGATAGAAAATTTTAACAAAATCGGGGTAAATGGGTAGGTTTGTCTTAAGTAAGTATTCCCATCCTTGATAAGCTAGATTTTCTCTAATGGAAAAATTTTCAGAAGCTAGAAACTCAAAATCCATAATTTTTCTAAAAACTACAGATCTTCTAATCATAGAATGAAAGCTTGAAGGATTAGAGGGAGAGCACTCACTAATGCCTCGGGATGATGATCCACACATAGATTTACCTTTCGAAGCCATAGATCCAAAGAAATCAATGAGATTTGAAGTTAAGATGACGAAATGGAAGAGAAAAAGATGACCGGTTGGCTTGGACTTGAAGAAATCGATGAAGCACGGCTTCGGAAGAAGATTTTGGAAGCAAAAAGGAATAAATAGCAGCCGATTCCTCACTCCAACAATTGAATTCCAATTTAACAAAGTTGGTATTCCAAGTTTGAAAAGTTAGAAGGCCGGTTGCCAAAAAGTAGAAAGCCAATGTAAGAAAATCGGTAGACCGATTAAAATGCCAAATAAAAGATTTCGTTCATTCATTATATCATCCAAAATAATTTGAAATTGATCCAATAAAATATTAAAAAATAAGAAGTACGAAGATCAAACAGTTGCGATTCATATGACATAAAATTCATGCAATCATGATGAGTATAGGTGAGTATATAAATTAAACAATCATGATGACACATTTAAATATAAGGGTCAAGCATACCAAGCTCTCTTCTAATTTCACAAAATTTTGATTCATCAAGGGGTTTTATGAAAATGTCAGCGAGCTGCAAATCAGTACAAACATGCTCAAGCACAATGTTACCATTATTAACATGATCCCTAATAAAATGATGCCTAATCTCTATATGTTTTGTCCTAGAGTGCTGAATAGGATTTTTGGTTAAATTGATAGCGCTAGTATTATCACATTTTATTAGAATACTTTTATGTTTGATGCCATAATCCTCTAGTTGTTGTTTAATCCACAAGATTTGAGCGCAACAACTTCCAGCCGCAATGTACTCAACCTCAGCTGTGGACAGTGCCACTGAAGTTTGTTTCTTGCTAAACCATGAGATTAAATTAACACCTAGGAATTGGCAAGTTCTACTAGTAGATTTTCTGTCTAATTTACAACCTGCAAAATCTGAATCAGTGTACCCTATTAAGTCTATGCTAGATTGTTTGTCATACCATAATCCTAAGTTTACTGAACCACTCAAATATTTAAATATTCTCTTAACGGTTAATAAATGAGGTTCCTTAGGGTTAGCATGGTATCTAGCACACATAAATACACTGAATAATATATCTGGCCTACTAGCAGTTAAATATAATAAAGATCCTATCATTTCTCTATATAATTTCAAATCAATACTTTTATCAGTACTACAACAGTCTAGTCTACAAGAGGAGCTCATAGGTGTACCGATATACTTAGAAGTCTCCATGCCAAATTTCTTTAACATTTCTTTGATATACTTGCTTTGGCAAATGAAGATTCCATCATCACTCTGCTTGATTTGTAGTCCAAGAAAATAATTTAATTCTTCCATCATGCTCATCTCGAATTCACCCTGCATAAGCTTAGCAAAGTCTTGACATAGTATTTCATTAGTAGAACCGAAAATGATGTCATCAACATAAATTTGGACAATAAGCATATCATCATTTTCTCTTTTAATAAAAAGTGTTGTATCAACATTTCCTCTAATGAAGTTATTGCCAATCAAGAATTTGCTTAATTGTTCATACAACACTCGAGGAGCTTGCTTCAAACCATACATTGCTTTGTTTAATTTGAAAACATGGTTTGGAAACAAGTGGTTCTCAAATCCTGGTGGTTGCTCGACAAACACTTGTTCAGCAATATATCCATTTAGGAAAGCACTTTTAACATCCATTTAATACAATTTGAAATTCATAAAGCATGCAAAAGCAAGTAATAATCTTATGGCTTCTAGTCTAGCAACATGAGCATAAGTTTCATCAAAATCAATTCCCTCTTCCTGACAATAACCTTTAGCTACTAGTCTGGCTTTGTTTGTAACTATATTACCATGCTTATCCAACTTGTTTCTAAATACCCATTTAGTCCTAATAATTGGATGATCATGTGGTCTATTAACCAGCGTCCATACATTATTTCTTTTGAATTGATTTAATTCTTCATGCATAGCATTTATCCATTCTATATTATCTTTAGCATCTTCAAAACATTTAGGTTCAATATGGGATACAAATGCTAAGTTATTATAAGTATCTTTAAATGAAGATCTAGTTTTAATACCATGTGAGATATCACCAATGATAAATTCCTTAGGGTGATTGTGTACGTACCTCTAATCCTTTTCTAGGTCATGATTACCTTGTGTTTCTTCATGATCTACCTCTTCTTGATTGGTTTGAACATTTGCGTCTTCTTTTTCCTCCAAGATAATTTCCTTCACTTGATTTTCAATTTCTCCTGCATCATCAATGGCCTTTCTCTCCCTTATTGGAAGATCATTAGTTTCATCAAAAGCAACATGAATTGACTCTTCTATTACTAAAGTATTTCTGTTGAAAACTCTGTAGGCTCTACTAGAAGAAGAATAACCAAGAAAAATACCTTCATCAGATTTTGGATCAAACTTGTCACTATTTGATTTTCCATTATTCAATATAAAACATCGACATCCGAAAACACAAAAATATGAAATGTTGGGTTTTCGATCTTTGTAAAGCTCATAAGGAGTCTTTTTCAAAATAGGTCTAATCAAGGCTCGGTTTAAAATGTAACATGAGGTGTTATTGCTTCTGCCCAAAAGTACTTTGGGAGATTGCTCTCACACAATATGGTACGGGCCATTTCTTCCAAGGTTCAATTTTTTCTTTCTACAACTTCATTTTGTTGAGGTGTTCTAGGTGTGGAAAAATTATGATCAATGCCATGTTCATTGAAAAAGCTTTCAGAGAAATGCTTTTCAAATTCTTTTCGTGGTCACTCCGAATTGATAAAACTGAAACTCCCTTTTCATTTGTAATCTTTTTAAATAAGTTTTGAAATGCGGCAAATGCTTCATCTTTCTTAGCTAAAAATAAAACCCAAGTAAATCAAGAAAAATCATCGATAATTACAAAACCGTAACGTTTTCCTCCTAAACTTGTAGTTCTAGTTGGTCCGAATAAATCCATATGCAGTAATTCTAGTAGTCTATTGGTTGAAATCATATTTTTAGATTTAAATGAAACTCTAGTTTGTTTTCCTAGTTGACATGTATCACAAATCTTATCTTTTTCAAAATTCAATTTTGGTAAACCTTTGACTAAATCCTTTTTAAGTAATTTTGAAAGAAGATCCATGCTAACATGTGCAAGTCTATGATGTCATAACCAACTTGATTTAGCAATTTTAGCATTTAGAGCAACTAAACAATTAAAGTCATGGTCATTTAAATCATTCAAATCAATAGTATAAACATTTCCATGCCTGTGACCAATAAGTTTCATGATCAGCAGGATTTGAAACAATGCAAACAGATGATTCAAAAATCACTTTGAAACCTTTGTCATATAATTGATTAATATTAATAAGTTATGCTTTAAACCTTTAACTAATAAGACATTTTCAATATATGCATGAGGGGTGATACCAATTTTACCAATGCCAATTATTTTACCTTGGCCATTATCTCCAAAGGTGACTATCCCTCCATCTTTAGCTTCTAAAGTGATGAACTGTGATTCATCACCAGTCATGTGCCTTGAACACCCGCTATCAAGATACCACTTTCGTTTAGATCCATGGGTTGCAAGACACACCTGCAAACATAATGTCACGTCTTGCTCTTAGGTACCCAAGCCTTCTTGGGTCCTTTGGGGTTAGATAAAATGGTTCTTTTGGAATCCATACCTTTTTAATACTGTCACATGCATAGGACTTGTGTCCCTTTAAACCACATTTTAAGCAAGTAATATTAAAAGATTGACCAGCATGTACAAAAATATTTTTTAAAGATTTTTGTTTTCTAAGAGGATTATATCCCAATCCTGCTCTGTCAAAAATAGCTTTTTGGCTATCTAAAATCATATTTAATTTTAAAGAACTTAATGTGAATTTGTCAACTATAGGTTTAAGTCTGTCAACTTTTTTTTTAAATCCTTATTTTTTTCTTCAAAAATTCATTTTCTTCAATATACTTATTATTTTCTAAAACTAGGTTTTGCATTTGATTTTTTAAATCTTTATTTTTGGAACTAAGGTTTGTAAAATCATCAACTAACTCATAGAATGCACCATGCAATTCTTCAAATGAAAAATCATCAAGGAAACTTAGACTTACCTCCTCATTGTCTGCCATGAAGCAAAGATTAGCCACTTCATTCTTTTCTTCTCCTTCGGAGCTGAAACTTTCAGAATCACTCCATGTAGCCATTGCCTTTTTCTTAAATTTTTTGGACCTTTCTTTAGTTATGGACATTCTGATTTAAAGTGTCCGCTTCTTGCATTCATAACAGATAATTTCTTTTTCTTTTTCTTTATTCCCATCTCCTTTTGTAAATGGTTTCCTTTTTCCTCCAAACTTTCTTCTTTTCATGAACCTCTTAAATTTTCTAGTAATGAGGGCCATGTCCTCATCATCACTGTCATCCTCAGATTCATCTGACTCTTCCTTTAGTTCAAAATTTTAAGAGCCATAGTCCTTCTTTTCTTAGATTCATCCTCATCAGTGTGTTGTTTGATTTGAAGCTCATGAGTCATCAAGGATCCCAACAGTTCTTCTAGGGGTAAGACATTAAGGTCCTTTACCTCTTGAATAGCAGTGACTTTGGCCTCCCAAGACCTAGGCAAAGATCGTAATACCTTCCTCACAAGATCAGCATTAGTATATGATTTACCAAGACTTTTTAAGTTCATTTATAATGTCAGTAAATCTAGTAAACATTTCAGAAATTGATTCACTAGCATCCATCTTAAATAATTCATATTTATGGACAAGCATATTAGATTTAGATTCTTTTACTTGATTAGTACCCTCATGGGTAACTCTAATTTATCCCAAATTTCTTTAGCAGATAAACAAGTAGATATATGATTAAATTCATTAGCATCCAATGAGCAATATAAAACATTCACAACCTTAGCATTAAGCTGAGCCAACTTTTTATCATGTTCATCCCATTCCGTTTCGGTTTAGGAATCACCATGTTATCTATTCTAGTTGTGGGTGTGTGAGGACCATTTACTATGATACTCTATAGTCCATAGTCAAGTGCTTGAATGAATATTTTCATTCTAGCTTTTCAATATCCATAATTTGTGCCATTAAATAACGGTGGCCTATTAGTGGATTGTCCCTCACTCAACAAGGTTGCCATAATCTTTAGCTCCAAACTTTTTAGGGCTTATCAACAAAAGCACCTGCTCTGATACCACTTGTTGCCCAGATCTAGCAACCCAAGAGGGGGGTGAATTGGGTTTCTTAAAAAATTAATTGACTATCAAGTATGTGCACCTATATTCTTTTACAATAGATTATCATATTGTGAGGTGCGTCTAATACACAATTAATCACAGAAAAATAAACACAATCAAACACATAAAGTTTATAGTGGTTCGGTGCTAACCTTGCACCTACATCAACTTCCCAAGAATACCTTGGGAATTCCACTAGTCACCACTAGCCTAACTGGCTAGCAAACTTGTTTACGGGCACAAGCAATCAAGCCTTACACACTAGCCCTCCAAGCTAGTCTTCTTGTTTATGGGTACAAGGGGACCTTACAAATCAAACTGGGTAGACCTCTACCCAACCATGTTTCACAACTGTGAAACAAACCAAGGCACAAGTAATAGAATATTTAATACAACAAGTGCTCCTAAATTTTAGTAGATTTAAAACAATAAATGTACTTATCAATTTGAAGAGCTAAACCCGAAGAGGCTTCTTTCTTTAATGAACGCAGTAGCACAAGGAAGCTTTCGAGGTGGCTTTGAATCCTCTTCAATGAAGGTAGGTGAAGCTTGAAGACCACTTGAAGAATCAGCAATAAAGGAGCTCCGGTTGTTGAAAGATAATCAAAGCAAAGCTTCAACAAACCTCAAAACAAATCTCTCTTTCAAATGATTTTTTTCTTCTTATTCTCTCTTGTTTCTTTTCTTTTCTTTTCTTCTCTCCTGGTTTGATGATTTTTTTAAAACACAGTTCAAGGTCACTATTTATAACCAGAAAATAGAGCCGTTGTGAGAGGAAAGGGGTCTGGCCAACAGTTTTTAAGGAAGCAAACTAAACACAGAAATTCCAACGGTGTGATACAAGAAACCATCCGAGATTTTCAAAATGTAGCATTCCAGAAAGTTAAAATTGGCATTCCAAATCATTCCAATAGAAAGCCAGGCGTAACTCCAATAAAAATAGCATTCCAAATCATGAAATCCGGTATGCCAGGAAGACGTAATAGGGAGCTAGCCGAAATCCCAACAAAAATGGTATTTCAAATTCCAAAAATCAGAATGCCAAGAGAGAAAGTCGGGGAGCTAGACGAATCAACCATAAAATTGGCATTCCAAAGACTTAAAATTAGAATGCCAAGAGAAAGCTAGCAGTGAGCCACCAAACCAACAATAAAATTGGCATTCCAAAGTTTTAAAGTTGGTATGCCAAGAAAATATGCCAGGGAGCCACCGAACCATCTAGAATCGGTATTCCAAAATCTTGAAATTGGAATTGTTGGCCCAGATGGCAACCCAAGAGGGGGGGGTGAATTGGGTTCTTAAAAAATTTAAGACTTTTAAGCAATTTAAATGAGATGTGCAAGTGAAAGGATTAACTAATAAGCAAAGCACAAACACAAGTATATGAGAGATAGAGAAGAGACAATTAGGCACGGCAAACACAAGATATTTTATAGTGGTTCGGTGCAACCAACACCTACGTCCACTCCCAAGACTCACTTGGGTCCACACTATAATCTCTCTAGATTACAGCCGAGTTGTTTTCCAAGTTCACAACTCAAACTTGTTGTTTTTCCGGGATCACAACGAACCCAGCCGATTTTACACGGGCTCACCGGCACCAAACCCTAACACAAGCTAAACCTAGCTTGTACCGAGGTTTAACAACCTCCTCTAGTTTAATCCCTCAGATTAAACTAGATTCAAACAAATAAAATGAGTTTAATTACAAGCAGCTCCTTTTTGAGCAGATATTTCAAAATAAAAATTGAGTTTAGAAAAGCCTGAATATAAAGCTTGAGAGCTGGCTTGGCTTCTTTGGATTCCTTCCTTCAACTCCTCTTGATGTTGAATCAGGCCTCGGCACCGATTCTCCACAGATTTGAGCTTTGGAGTTGGGTTGAAGCTTTTTCTCCCTTTTCTTTGAATGTGGAAGATCTTTGATTTGCTCTTGAAAGTGTTGGGATCTCCTCTTGAATCTTTTGTAGAAGGTGGCTCTGGAGTGCACGAATCTTACTCTTGGATTTCACTCCTTTTGAATCTTTCTTCTTAAGCAAAAGATTTTTCTAATAACACTCTGTTTTTCCCTCTTTTGAATTTCTTACTGAATGATTCTCAATATAGATCTTCTCTCTTCTTTCTTTGTTGAATGGCTCCTCTATTTATAGATTCTGAAACAATATAGCCGTTAGAAACAAAGAAAAATAACCGTTATTCAAAAATATATCCGTTGGAGCTGATGTGTCAACTCAAAAATTTCCGCCCAGAAGTCGGGGAGTCGGCTCGGGACTGTGCGAGTCGGCTCGAGCAATCGAATCCAGAACGCACCAAAAAATGAGTTTTCAGGGGTCGACTCGTGAAAATCTGGGAGTCGACTCTTGACTTTCAGGAGTCGACTCGCGAAAAGCTGGGAGTCGACTCGAGAAGCACTCAAAAATGAGTCTTTCTGCCGTCTGAGTCGAGTCGGCTCGCTCAGTCACGAGTCGGCTCGAGAAAGTTCAGGAGTCGACTCGGAAACTCTCGAGTCGGCTCGGGACTGATACAAAAATCAGAAAACATTCTGATTTGCTTTGAAAATCATCCCAACCAACTTTGAAATATAAATTTGACTTAGATAATGTTGTTTTAACAGTAAAGCTCAATTTCAAAGCATTCTCATTAAGTCATTGATCTTTAAAAGATTGATATATAAAATCATTTTTGAATTCATAAGTATAGCTCACTGAAACATATATTCAATTGATTCAAGAAACTCATTATATTTTTAATAGTTCATAGTTTCCAATTTGAAATTGAATATTTCATTGATTAACTTAACATTTCATAGCCTTTTAGAAAGTAAAGCAATGTCTTTTGGAAATCATCAAAATCAATAAGTTGGGGCAATTATGTTTCAATAATTTCTCAACAATCTCCCCCTTTTTGATGATGACAAAAACATTGAGTATTGTCATGATTGATTAGTGAATTAACTTTGTTTCATGGAAAGGCTCCCCCTCAATGAGGTAGCTCCCCCTATGAAACTTTCAATTTTTAAATTTAATTAACCAAATAACCTTTTTCTTACTTAATTCATTTAATCAACAATCGATAAATTCATATAAATTCTCCCCCTTTTTTGTAATCAACAAAAAGGTTGAGATGCATCAGAGCATAAAAATTCATTCTAAGTTATCAATTCAAATTATATTAATTTAAACATAAGCATTCAAAGATATTCATAAAATTGAAATAGACAATGAAGCATCAATTTCATTACTTCAAATGAAAGTACATTGAAATGAAAACTTGTACATTGCATTAAAAGTAAATTACATCAACTCCAAAAAGATTACATGAAAGCTTAAAAATTTCTTCTAGTGATCCTATTCAAATGATCTACAATTTGCTTCATCCCTTCGCATTGAATAACATAGTCTTTTAGTTTTTATCAACAAAGGTGCAAGCAGATTGGATTTTATCTTGAAGCTCTGCGTTGCTTTGGAGTAAGTCTCCGATCACCACAGATATCCTTGAAGTTCTTCAAAGATATTCTTTAAATTTTCACTTAAGGAACCAGAGAGCTGACAGTGGATTCAATCAAGGCAACCCGATCACTAAGAGAATAAGTGCTTCTTTTAAGTTCATAACTTTTCTTAAATTCAGTCTTTCAATCTTTCTCTTGATCATCAACTCAGACTTTGAATAAAGATCAAGTTGATCTGAGTATCAGAAAAACTAGCAGATGATGAAGCTGTGAGGACAAAGAGGAGCAGGGATAGGATCTCAAGATGGGCTGAGGTGGCTCCGGAGATGAATGTCTCAAGGAAGGTCTGGCCTCTGCATCTAAGTCTCTATCTTCCAGTCTTTCTTTCCCACTTCCATTTTTAATAACCCATCGATGAATAGTGCCAAAGTATAATAATCAGTATGTCTTAATTTTTCTTTGGCTCATTATCACTAATCACAATCCCTTGGCTTCGAAAAACTGGTAAGACCATGCCATAGGGAAGCTGATTTCCTTTTCCCGCCACAGTCTATATACCAAACATCATGCTAGGCAGATTGATGGGTTTGCCAGATACAATGCATCCATGACAAAATATCCCTTCTGAAACATAATCAAACCGGCCTGTTTTGGGAAATAAATCCTGCTGCAAATATTGTGTAGCAATCTTAACTCCAATGGCAGTTGACTTGCAAGAACTTCTTCAAATCCAAAGTCCCTGTTCAATAATCTGGATAGAGCAGGAGACCTATCATCAGAAGCAAATGGAGGTCCAGATAAGGGTAATTCAATAAGTCTAGAAAGATGGGAGAGTAATATTCAAACCCCTCTCACATTGCTACAAGCCCATCTCCTCTAGACAAATTCTTGTAAAATTCTTTACCAATGCAGGATAAGTCGGGCATCCAAAGAGCAAATTTCTCAATCCCATCTCAATAACTGTCTTCCTACATAAATCCCTCATTCTCAAACAATCAAAATCCACTTTCCTTCCAGTGGTGACAATCTACTGCTAGGAGGTCTACCTGAGGAGAGACAGTGGGAGCAGGAGCATCATCCGAAGAAAGCAGTCGAAGACTCCGGAGTCGGCTCGCGGACGGGTCGACGCACGGTTCTTTTCCTCTTCATCCCGGCGCGGCTACTGCTCGCTCCACGGGTTTTGGGGGCCATAGATTTGATTGGAATGATAATCGGAAGAATTTGGAAGTTTGGAGGGTTTGGAGATTTTTGTAGAGAGAGCGAATATTTTGATCGGGTCGACTCGTGCCCTAATAAATGGGACCACGTCGAGTCGACTCGCGCATTTCCTCGAGTCGGCTCGCCTAAATCACAGAGAAAAATCTCGAACTCGAGTCGACTCGCTCATACCAGGAGTCGACTCCCAAGTTTCAGAGAAACTCGAGTCGACTCCGGTACACACCGAGTCGGCTCGGAGACCATTTCAGAACAAAAAATTGAAAATTTTCTGAAATTGAAATGATTCCGGATTTGATCATAATCATTGAGTCTTGATAAATCATTTTGATATGAATTCTAGATACTATTTCCTTAAGATTTTGAGGAATTGAAAGAATTCTAGATGCATTTCCTTAAGTATTTCAAAATTTATTCAAAAGGATTACAAATTCCTAATTCTCCTCTAAGATATTCAAACTTTCTTCACTTAGGGGTTTTGTTAAGATGTCAGCTAATTGTTCTTCAGTGTTTACATAATCTAAACAAATTTCATCATTAGCTACATGTTCTCTTATAAAATGATATCTAATTTCTATGTGTTTTGTTCTTGAGTGTTGAATTGGATTTTTTGTTAAATTGATTGCACTAGTATTATCACATTTTATGGGTGTCTTATTAGGTTTGATACCATAATCTCAAGTTGTCGCTTAATCCATAGGATTTGCGCACAGCAACTTCCAGCTGCTACATATTCAGCTTCAGTAGTTGATAATGCAACTGAATTTTGCTTTTTGCTAAACCATGTGATTAAGTTACTTCCTAAGAAATGGCATGCACCACTTGTGCTTTTTCTATCAATTTTACATCCGGCATAATCAGAATCTGAATATGCAATTAGGTTTAATGTGAGTCTCTAGAATACCATAAACCTACATCTTTTGTGCCATTTAGATATCTTAATATTCTTTTAACAGCTATTAAGTGTGATTCTTTAGGTTCAGCTTGAAATCTAGCACACAAACATACTGCAAACATTATATCAGGTCTACTTGCTGTTAAATAGAGAAGGGATCCGATAATACCTCGATAATACTTTTGATCAACCTTCTTACCTTCTTCGTCTTTGTCTAGCTTGCATGAAGGACTCATTGGTGTTCCAAGGGGTTTCATTGTTTCCATACCAAACTTTTTGAGTAGTTCTCTTGTGTACTTGGTTTGGTTGATAAAAATTCCCTCCTTGCATTGTTTGATCTGGAGTCCAAGGAAGAAGTTGAGTTCTCCCATCATGCTCATCTCGAATTCTCCCTGCATTAACTTTGCAAATTCTTGACAGAGAGATTCGTTAGTAGCACCAAAAATAATGTCATCTACGTATATTTGTACTACTAGTAAATCTTTACTTTTTCTTTTTAAAAACAAGGTTTTATCAACATTTCCTCTTGTAAAATCATTTTCTATTAGAAATTTGCTTAACCTATCATACCAAGCTCTAGGTGCTTGTTTCAAACCATATAAAGCTTTGTGCAATTTAAAAACGTGATTTGAAAACTCGTGGTCTTCAAAACCTGGTGGTTGTTCTACATAGACTTCTTCATTAATAAGTCCATTTAAAAATGCGCTTTTTACATCCATTTGAAATAGGTTAATGTTCATATGACATGCAAATGCAAGTAAAAGTCTAATGGCTTCTAGTCTAGCTACAGGTGCAAAGGTTTCATCAAAATCAATACCTTCTTCTTGACTATATCCTTTAGCAACCAGTCTAGCTTTGTTTCTAATTACTATACCATTTTCATCTAACTTATTTCTAAAAACCCATTTAGTTCCTATAGTTGAATGGTTTTTAGGTCTTTCAACTAAGGTCCAAACATTATTTCTAGTAAATTGATTCAGTTCTTCTTGCATTGCTAACATCCAATTATTATCTTTTTCAGCTTCTTCTATAGTTTTAGGTTCAATTTGTGAAACAAATGCAAGATGATTACTAATATTTCTCATGTATGATCTAGTCCTTATTCCTTGAGATGGATCGCCTATAATCAATTCCTTAGGATGACTATGTGCATATTTCCAGTCTCTTGGAAGATCTACATCATTATGATCATATTAACATCATCATCCTTATGTGAATCATTATCTTTAGCTTCTATTTCATGATTAGAAGATACTTCAATATTAAGTTTTTCAAGATCTTTTTCAATTAGGTTTGTATCTTCCTCATCATCAATCTTTTCAGATCTAGTTGCTAAAGATTCATTAAAAACTACATGAATGGATTCTTCAACTACTAGGGTTCTCTTGTTAAAGATTCTATATGCCTTACTAGTTGTTGAATAACCTAGAAAAATTCCTTCATCAGATTTAGCATCAAATTTTCCTAAGTTGTTTTTACCATTATTATGAATGAAACATTTACATCCAAATGCATGAAAGTATTTTATAGTTGGTTTTCTTTCATTCCATAATTCATAAGGTGTTTTCTTTAATATTGGTCTTATTAAAGCTCTGTTTAAGATGTAACATGCTGTGTTAATTGCTTCCGCCCAAAAATACTTTGGTAAGTTGCTTTCACATAGCATGGTACGGGCCATGTCTTCTAAAGTTCTGTTCTTTCTTTCAACTACACCGTTTTGTTGTGGAGTCCTAGGGGCTGAAAAATTATGATTAATTCCATTTTCAGTGCAGAAATTTTCAAATAAGTGGTTTTCAAATTCTGTTCCATGATCACTTCTTAGAGATACTATAGTAGTGTTTTTCTCATTTGTGACTTTCTTGAAAAATTTCAGGAACATCGAGAAAGTCTCATCTTTGTGAGCTAAAAACATTACCCAAGTATATCTAGAGTAATCATCTACAATCACTAGGCCATATTTCTTTCCTCCTAGACTTGTAGTTCTAGTTGGTCCAAATAGGTCCATGTGAAGTAGCTCTAGTCCCCTAGAAGTTGAAACAATATTTTTAGATTTAAATGAACTTCTAGTTTGTTTTCCAAGTTGACATGCATCACATATTTTATTATCTTCAAACTTTAATTTAGGTAAATCTTTAACTAAATCCATTTTAATTAGTTTTGAAATAAGGTGTGTGCTTGCATGACCTAATCTACGATGCCACAACCAACTAATATCATTAATGTTAGCATTATCAGAAATTAGGCAATGACTACTCTTAGAAGTTTTGTCTGTGTCAACTAAGTATATATTGCCAAACCTATATCCAGTAAAAACAATGCTATCATCAATAGAATTAGTTACAGTGCATAAAGAAGATTTAAAAGAAACATTAAAGTTTTTATCACATAATTGACTTATGCTAATTAGATTATGCTTCAAACCATTAACATAAAGTACATCTTCAATAGTTATGGATGGAGTTATGCGAACTTTACCAAGGCCCAAGATTTGACCTTTACCGTTATCGCCAAATGTCACAACTCCACCTACATTTGCTTCTAGGGTGATGAATTCCTCTTTGTCACCCGTCATATGTCTTGAGCAGCCGCTATCAAGATACCACTTCTTGTTTGATCTTTTGGCTACAAGACATTCCTGCAATATCATCAAACTTTATGTTTAGGTACCCAAGCTTTCTTGGGTCCTTCATGGTTAGTAGACACAAAAATTGTTCCTTTCGGAACCCATATTTTCTTAGCTTTAATATTTTAGCTTGTTGTTGTTTAATGTTTTGCATTCAAAGGATTTGTGACCTTTTTCATTACATTTAAAACAAGTTATATTACCTTGGTTGGCTTTTACAAAAATATTCTTTAGTGATTTCTGTTTTCTTAGTGTGTTATATCCTAGCCCAGCTTTATCAAAAACAGCTTTTTGACTATCTAGGATCATGTTAAGTTTAGTTGAACTTAATGTGAATTTCTCAACAATGTCCTTATATTTTTTAACATCTTTCTTAAGAGAGTCAATTTCTTTAGCTTGCTGTTCTTTATCTAAAGCTAGAGTTTCTATTTCATCTTTTAAGTCTTTAGTTAAGTTTGTAGTTTCAGATTTTAATGAATCTAATTCTTGATTAAGATTATCTCTTTCTTTCCTAAGGTCTTCTTTTTCATTAGTTAATTTTTAACTTCTAAAGCTAATTCATTTTTACTTTTAGCTAAACTAACATTATCATTTTTCACAGATTTAAATTTCTTTTTCAACAATTTAAAATCTATCATTAGTTCATTAAAAGCTTCAAACATTTCATCAAATGTAAATCATTGTCGGAGGTTTCGGAACTTACCTCGTCATTGTCGTCGTCGTTGGCCATGAAACAAATATTTGCAACCTCTTTTTGTTCTTCTTCTTCGGAAGAAGATTCATTGCTGTCAGTCCATGTTGCAACATATGCCTTCTTCTTTTTCTTGAAGGTCTTTTTCAATTGTGGACAATCATATCGATAATGCCCCGGTTTCTTACACTCATAACAGATCAAGGGGTCTTTCTCTTTGTCCTTGTCCTTATCTTTCTTTTCCTTTTCCTTTTCTCCTTCCATTTTGTTTCCAAATTTATGTTTTTGGAAGGGTTTCTTTTTCCTCAAAAATCTTCTGAACTTCTTGGCCAAGAGAGCAGTTTCATCATTATCTTCATCACTATCATCACTGCTGCTCTCTTCCAATTCTGCAGTCTTGAGGGCAAAAGTTTTCCTTCTTTTTGTTTCCTCCTCAACATGCTGCCTCATTGTCAATTCGTGGGTCATGAGAGATCCTAGAAGCTCCTCTAAGGGTAGTGCATTGAGGTCTTTGGCTTCTTGGATTGCTGTGACTTTTGCTTCCCACGATCTTGGCAATGACCTGAGTATTTTGCGAACAAGATCAGCATTAGTATAAACTTTTCCTAAACTTTTCAAACCATTCACTATATCGGTGAATCTAGTGAACATGCATGTGATGGTTTCAGTTTGTTCCATTGTGAACAATTCATATTTATGAACCAAGATATTTATCTTTGATTCTTTTACTTGGTTTGTTCCTTCATGTGTGACTTCCAACCTATCCCATATTTCTTTAGCGGAATTACAAGTAGAGATGCGGTTGAATTCATTTGAATCTAAGGAACAATATAAGATATTAATGGCTTTGGCATTAAGTTGAGCCATTCTCCTATCATTATCATTCCAATCCCTTTCGGGCTTTGGAACAATAGTGCCATCAATAAGGTGTGTGGGTGTACTAGGTCCATTTAATATAACACCCCAAAGCTCATAATCAGAAGCTTGAATGAATATCCTCATTCTAGCTTTCCAATAAGAATAGTTTGAGCCATTAAAGAGTGGAGGTCTATTCGTAGAATGACCTTCAGCAAAACTAGAACCACTTTGTGTTGCCATAATGACCTTTAGCTCTTGATCGTGAGATCAAACTCTAAATGAGCACTATGCTCTGATACCAATTGTTGGCCCAGATGGCAACCCAAGAGGGGGGGGTGAATTGGGTTCTTAAAAAATTTAAGACTTTTAAGCAATTTAAAATGAGATGTGCAAGTGAAAGGATTAACTAATAAGCAAAGCACAAACACAAGTATATGAGAGATAGAGAAGAGACAATTAGGCACGGCAAACACAAGATATTTTTATAGTGGTTCGGTGCAACCAACACCTACGTCCACTCCCAAGACTCACTTGGGTCCACACTATAATCTCTCTAGATTACAGCCGAGTTGTTTTCCAAGTTCACAACTCAAACTTGTTGTTTTCCGGGATCACAACGAACCCAGCCGATTTTACACGGGCTCACCGGCACCAAACCCTAACACAAGCTAAACCTAGCTTGTACCGAGGTTTAACAACCTCCTCTAGTTTAATCCCTCAGATTAAACTAGATTCAAACAAATAAAATGAGTTTAATTACAAGCAGCTCCTTTTTGAGCAGATATTTCAAAATAAAAATTGAGTTTAGAAAAGCCTGAATATATAAAGCTTGAGAGCTGGCTTGGCTTCTTTGGATTCCTTCCTTCAACTCCTCTTGATGTTGAATCAGGCCTCAGCACCGATTCTCCACAGATTTGAGCTTTGGAGTTGGGTTGAAGCTTTTTCTCCCTTTTCTTTGAATGTGGAAGATCTTTGATTTGCTCTTGAAAGTGTTGGATCTCCTCTTGAATCTTTTGTAGAAGGAGCTCTGGAGTGCACGAATCTTTCTCTTGGATTTCACTCCTTTTGAATCTTTCTTCTTAAGCAAAAGATTTTTCTAATAACACTCTGTTTTTCCCTCTTTTGAATTTCTTACTGAATGATTCTCAATATAGATCTTCTCTCTTCTTTCTTTGTTGAATGGCTCCTCTATTTATAGATTCTGAAACAATATAGCCGTTAGAAACAAAGAAAAATAACCGTTATTCAAAAATATATCCGTTGGAGCTGATGTGTCAACTCAAAAAATTTCCGCCCAGAAGTCGGGGAGTCGGCTCGGGACTGTGCGAGTCGGCTCGAGCAATCGAATCCAGAACGCACCAAAAAATGAGTTTCAGGGGTCGACTCGCGAAAATCTGGGAGTCGACTCTTGACTTTCAGGAGTCGACTCGCGAAAAGCTGGGAGTCGACTCGAGAAGCACTCAAAAATGAGTCTTTCTGCCGTCTGAGTCGAGTCGGCTCGCTCAGTCACGAGTCGGCTCGAGAAAGTTCAGGAGTCGACTCGGAAACTCTCGAGTCGGCTCGGGACTGATACAAAAATCAGAAAACATTCTGATTTGCTTTGAAAATCATCCCAACCAACTTTGAAATATAAATTTGACTTAGATAATGTTGTTTTAACAGTAAAGCTCAATTTCAAAGCATTCTCATTAAGTCATTGATCTTTAAAAGATTGATATATAAAATCATTTTTGAATTCATAAGTATAGCTCACTGAAACATATATTCAATTGATTCAAGAAACTCATTATATTTTTAATAGTTCATAGTTTCCAATTTGAAATTGCTCAATATTTCATTGATTGACTTAACATGTTCATAGCCTTTTAGAAAGTAAAGCAATGTCTTTTGGAAATCATCAAAATCAATAAGTTGGGGCAATTATGTTTCAATAATTTCTCAACAGGAATGCCAAGAAAAGATGCCAGGGAGCTACCAAACCATCACTAGAATCGGTATTCCAAAAACTTGAAATTGAAATGCCAAGAAAAAGATGCCAGGGAGCTACCAAACCATCACTAGAATCGGTATTCCAAAATCTTGAAATTGGAATGCCAAGAAAAGATGCCAGGGAGCTACCGAAAGAGTTTTAAAACTAGAATTCCAACACAACTCGTTAGCATGCCAAGATAGGGAGCCTGAGAATTGGTAGAGAGCTTTTAGGATTAGCATGCCAACTCCATAAAATTAGTATACCAAGATAAGAGGCAAGGGAACATCAATCTCCAAATACAAGGGACTTAGCCAGGGGTTTATTCAAATTGAATAAGCCAGAAATCCGAAGGCAACCGAATGCAACCGAATTTAAACCAAAGGCAACAAAAGGCAACCGAAGGTAACCGAATGCAACCGAAGGTAACCATGGTCACCGACGTACCCTACCCTGAAGGGGAGGGCTCCATGAGCCAGCAAGGGTTGAAAGAGGCTTCCTTTGAAGAATTGGCGGCGATGCTTGCAACGACTGTCGTCCCACCTCCAACAGAGACTCCCCCTTGCAGGATCAAAGAGGAGGAAGGGAGAGATGATGGTCCTTCAGGTAGAGCAGAGAGTCCCCCGAAGAGGATGGACGAGCCAGGGCCTTCTCACAGGGTGGAGGAGGAAGAAGGGGAAAGAAGAGACCCTTTGGGCGAAATAGAGGCTCCCTCGATGAGGGAGGAAGAGCCGGGACCCTCGCGGATGTCGATAGGCGATGAAGAAGAAATAAGCATGCTTAGTTATTTTCTTGACCCTTATGCTCGAGGCAATCTTTTCAGTGTTCTTTGCGAGAGAGGAAATGTCACCTACCCTGAAGAGGGAGAGAGCAGCCACCGGGAGATTTTCATTTCTATCGAGGGATTTGAATTGCCTTCTGACTTGATAGGCTGCGCATTGGTCCCTGAATCATACATTTTAAGGGACATGAACACTTTCTGTGTTTGGGTAAGTTCTTTTTCCTTTTATTCCTTCTTCAAATGCTATGCGTGTCTTACTGAACCTAACTATTTGGTTCAACTTTAGGCGATCCTTCTTCAGCGAGAGCTTTTCCGACGTCTGTCTACAGTCTAGGATTACAATGGATGGATCACGCGTGAAGTTGAGTTACTTCACGCAAGGTAAGCTCGATCAGTCAGCATTCGGAGGAGTTGGCCAAAGCATGAGCCGAGCTTGACGAGGCCAAATGGTTGGGTGAGGATGCCCGATCCGAGGCATCACGGATGCGGGCGGAGGTGGCTGAGCTTGGGAAGGCTCAAAAAATGGCTAACGAAGCCTAGTTGGAACTGTCGAAGTTCCAAGGAGAAGCTCAAAAGGAGGTTGAGCTCCTCAACAGTAGGGCCGCTGAAGAGAGATCTCATCTCGAAGCTCGGCTTGAGTCCTGTCAGAAGCAGGTAATTGACCTTACAGCCGAGCTGCGTCAAGTGCGATCTGATGGATCCAGGGATAGGATGGACCTTGAACATGCCTGAAAGGAGATGGGCAAGTATAAAAAAGAGAGGGAGAAGGCTCGGAAGAGAGCTAAAAAGCTGAAGCCGAGGCTGCTTGCTGCGCCAAAGAGGTATGTTCTTGTTGCTGTTTTTGTACCATGGTCCATCTTTTTCTCGTAGGCAAAACTGATATGATCATCTGCTTTGTTTGTTGTTTTCATTTCTGTCTCAGTTGGACAAAGTCAGAGCTGAGGTGACCGATCAAATAATGGCTCTAAATAAGGATTTAACCTTCAGCTGAGAGAAGTTCTCTGAGCTGGAGCATCGGGTATCTGAGATAGATGATGAGATCGCTCTAGCAGTCGAGAAATATAAGGGTTCAGAGGAATTTGCCCATGGGTGGATTCAAGTTTCAAAAGAGGCGTATAAAGTCAGGGCAAGCAAGGTTCGGATGAGGATAATTCAGGAGTACCCAGATCTCAACCTCTCATTTCTGGAGGATGAGGGGTATTATTTCCCATCATCGATGGCTGAAGCAATGGCGGTGACCTCTCCATCTGATGACAACAATGATGATGAGGATGTCCCCGGTATTGATTTTGAAGTGGCCCCAGAAGGAGACTCGACAGAAGCTCCTGCAGAAATTTCCAGAGGATCGGAGACTCCAAGACCTAATGTAGAGGAAGCCGGGGCCTCACAGATACTTGCCGAGGAGGATCCATCCTTAGGACCTAGTGATAAGATTTAGATATTTGTTCTTCTGTACTTTCACTTTATTTTCGTAATATGGGTGTCATTAGGACATAAACAAATCATCTTATTTTACTTCTGTGTTTCACCGTTTTACTGTTTGTGTTCTAAATGAGTTTTCAACTCGTCCATGCCTTGTTGAAATTCGGCCTTTTACGGAGCTGAATGAGTAGTCCCATTTTTTCGTTGAGATTGCCTCGGCCGAATTTGCTGAAAGATGTGAATAGCCCGGCTTTGCCGGGGTATAAGGGATAGCTCGGCATTGCCAAAGTATGGGGCAATAACTTAGTTTCATTAAAAAAAGAGAGAGGGTTTATTTAACTTGGTCGAAGTATAGAATGCGATTTATGTTGGCCGAGGTATGCCCTACCTCTATCCAAGGCATTTACTTTCATTTAATGCCTTATCCCTCTCGATGTGAGTTTACTTTTTGTATTCTTCAAGCATTTGATCGCTATTGGACCATACAATTTTTGCAGAGAACTCCCAGGCCTATTCGTATCCCTGAAGATCTACAGGCAGTTTTTGACATTTAAAGCTCTTGATTCGAGATCGAAAGGAAATCTTTCGTCTTTCGTCACGGCCTGCAGTTTTTGGCATTTAAAGCTTTTGATTCGAGATCGAAAGAAAATCTTTCATCTTTTGTCATGGCATGCAAGGTGCACCCAATATATCGGGATGCGAGTTTTATTTTGGCGTGCCACACGGCTCTGGGCACGGTGTGGCAACGGCGTCTCGAATTCCAAAGTCCCCTCTTTAGTAATGGTTGTTCTGGGTTTGTTGCCTATGAAAAGGGGGAGCAGAAAGCGCCTAAGTGCATCCGAGAAATTTTCTTGCTATGTGAATTGAGAGAGACTTTCATGGCTTCTTCCTTATTGAAGTCGAGGGTGGTGAGATCAAGTTTCCCCTTCGAAAGTTGGGGCGACGGAGAAGTTGTTGAAGAGAAAGTAGTCCTCAGAGGAAGAGTCTCAGAGGTCATACGGAGAGCGCACAGGGACGAATACAGGGGTCATACAGGGAGCACATGCATGTGCTCTTGGTGTGGCTCTTTTCACTTTATGTGAATTTGAGAGAGACTTTCATGGCTTCTTCCTTATTGAAGTCGAGGGTGGTGAGATCAAGTTTCCCCTTCGAAAGTTGGGGTGACGGAGAAGTTGCTGAAGAGAAAGTAGTCCTCAGAGGAAGAGTCTCAGAGGTCATACGGAGAGCGCACATGGATGAATACAGGGGTTATACAGGGAGCACATGCATGTGCTCTCGGTGTGGCTCTTTTCACTTGCCATGGGTCCCTTCAGACCATTGGAAATGCAAACATCTATGGGCCCCTGGCTTCCATGAACTTCCCTTCCTCCTCAATCCATCTCGGTGAAACATCGTATTGGGTCCCTTAGTCCATCCGTTCGGGGATCCATCATCCAGCTCTTAATGAGGGGGAAGGTAAGCGGCGCTGGGTTGCTGTCTATATTCTTGGGAAGTGACTAGCAACTCAGCGCACTGATTGGGGGAGCCTCGGCATCGGCATCCATGGGCTTTTAGTCCAGTTTGGATCCCTTAGTTCATCCAATTGGGGGCCGTGGGATGGCTTCCGTTGTTCTTTGGCATTAACTAGCAACTCAACGGAGCTGCCTGGTTTCTCTGATTTCTTGGATCAAAAGCAAAAGCAACATCATCGATTGGAACTGCTCACCCGAGCCTTTCGATTTATTTTCTTTTATTTTATGTGCTATGATACACTTGTAATGCCTCTTAAAAGGTTATAATCTCTTATTATTAATAAAAGAAAGGTTTTTCTTGCACCATTATCTTTTTGCTATTCTGCTTTTTTCCATATCAGATGTTAACTCCTTTGCTAACGTATTCGTATTGTTCCGACATAAGAGCCATTTTGTATGTACATCGCCTTTCAAATGACAATGCTGGCTCATAATCTCCAGCAACATCTTAAGCACTTCGTTTTGGTTGGGCATTTTGGTGATATGGTTTCGCTTAATCTTTTGCAGAGATGGCAGTTGCCTCTGCTTAGATTAGAGGGAGGCCTGGGTGGCCCTGCCAATTCATAATATAGGCTCAGTCTTGCCGATAGACGAAGTAGGCTTTACCTTGGCGAGAAGAAACTTCGTCCAGTCCTGCCGAATCACAAAGAAAGGTACAGAGAAATCACTCGGCCCTACCGAGACTCGAACAGATTATATTTTACTTGGCGCAGGCAAGGTACAGAGAAATCACTCGGCCCTACCGAGGCTTGAACATATTATATTTTATTTGGCATTGCCAAGGTACAGAGAAATCACTTGGACTTGCCGAGACTTGAATAGATTATATTTTACTTGGCGCGGCCAAGGTACGGAGAAATCACTCAGCCCTACCGAGGCTTGAACAGATTATATTTTACTTAGCGTGGTCAAGGTACAGAGAAATCACTCAGTCCTATCGAGGCTTGAACATATTATATTTTACTTGGCATAGCCAAGGTACAGAAAAATTACTTAGCCCTGCCGAGGCTTGAACAGATTATATTTTACTTAGCACGACCAAGGTACAAAGAAATCACTCGGCCCTGCCAAGGCTTGAACATATTATATTTTACTTGGCACGGCCAAGGTATGAAGAAATCACTTGGCCCTGTCGAGGCTTGAATAGATTATATTTTACTTGGTATGACTAAGGTACAGAGAAATCACTCGGCCCTGCCGAGGCTTGAATAGATTATATTTTACTTGGCATGGCTAAGGTACAAAGAAATCACTCGGCCCTACCGAGGCTTGAACAAATTATATAGCAAAGCTTCATTGGTGAAATATATGAAGATTATCTGAGTTTCTTGTCCTAAGAATATATTTTTTATCCAGATCCTAGAGTTTGTAGGTGCCGGGCCTGATTACCTTCGCAATTTGATAGGAGCCTTCCCAATTTGACGGCATCTTCCCTTGCTCCAATGGCTTTGAGACAAACGCCTTTTAGAGTACTAAGTCACCAGGATGGAAGGATTTTTCTTTGACTCTGGTAGAATGGTAACGGGCTATCCTTTGCTGATAAGCCACCATTCGGATCCGGGCCTTCTCCCTGACTTCCTCTATCAGATCCAGATTGGTTCGGAGTTGCTCGTTATTAGATTCCTCCGAATAATCTTCCATGCGAGGGGAAGGGATCCTGTTTCCACAGGGATGACAACTTCCGTGCCAAAAGCCATTCTAAATGGAGTCTGGCCTGTGGGGATCCTCTCAGTGGTTTAATAAGCCCACAGCACGTGGTGAAGCTCCTTTGCCCATCTGCCTTGTGCTCTGTTAAGACGAGCTTTAATTCCTTGCAGAAGGGTCCAGTTGGTTACCTCGGCCTCTCCATTAGCTTGAGGATGCCCAATCGAAATAAGGTGGTGAAGGATGCCATGATCCTCATAGAACTTCCGAAACTTAGGATTGTCAAATTATTTTCCATTATCGGTGATGATGGTGTGAGGAAGGCCAAACCGAGAAATGAAAGATCTCCATACAAAGTCCCTAGCCCGAGCCTTGGTTATCTGGGCGACTGCCTCGGCTTCGACCCACTTGGTGAAATAGTCGATTGCTATAAACAAGAACTTTCTCTGCCATGTGGCAAGGGAAAAAGGACCAAGAATGTCCATTCCCCACTTAGCAAAAGGCCATGCAGATGATACAGGCGTTAGGTGAGCGGAGGGAAGCCTTTGAACATTTGAATGTTGTTGGCATGAATCACAAGCTTGAACGAGGTCATCAGCATCTCTTTGCATAGTAGGCCAATAATACCCTTGACGTAGCACTTTGTGGTATAGAGCTCGACCGCCAAGATGATAACCACAGATGCCTTCGTGAACCTCCCAAGAGCGTAGTCGGCCTCTGATGGGTGAAGGCACTTAATCAACGACATAGAGAAGGATCGCTTATATAGCCGATCATCAAGTAAAACATAATGGGATGATTGCATCTTAAGTTTCCTTGCTTCCTTTCTGTTAGTAGGAAGCAGCCCTTCTTTGAGATACTTAAGTATATGGTCCAGTCAAGATGGTTCGACGTCGATCTGCATTATTTGATCAGCATCGGCAATGCTGGACTTCTTTAGGACTTTCAAGTGGAACTTCCGCTCAAGATTCATTCAGTCCATGGTTGCCAGGCGGGATAAAAGGTTGGCATGCACATTCTCAGTCCTTGGGATTTGAATAACCTTAAATTCAGCAAAGCAGGATGATAGATTGTGCACCTTTTGAAGATACCGAATCATATTCGGCTCCCAAGCCTCAAACTCCTCGCACCTAGCCAGCCACCAACTGAGAGTCGATGTAGGCGTTTAGCTTTTTAACCTTGAGCTCGCGGGCAATGCAAAGTTCGGCGAGCAGAGCCTCATATTCTGCCTCATTGTTAGAGGTTGGAAAGGAGAAGTGGATGCCATACTCGAAAGTTGCCCCCTCCTAGCTAGTGAGGACTAGACCAGCACCAGAACTGCTTGCATTGGAGGACCCATCGGCATGGAGTAGCCATAAAGCACTAAGCCTTGGTTGTTTGAGAGTGTCCATAGTAGAACTATCTTCGGGTATGGTGCATTCAAGGAGAAAATCTGCCAGGACCTAGGCTTTGATGGCTGGACGAGGTTGATACTGAATGTCATGCTCACTCAATTCAATAGCCCATTTGGTCATCCTTTCCGATGCTTTTGGACGATAGATAATTGATTTGATGGATTGGTCGGTTAAGACTGTCATAGTGTGTGCCTGAAAATACGACTGCAGCTTTTGGACCGATGTTATCAAAGCCAATACCATCTTCTCTATCCAGATATACCTCGTCTCAGCGTCTCGAAGCAATTTGCTAACATAATAGACCGGCTTTTGAACTTTGTTTTCCTCTTTGACCAGCACAGAGCCAATAGTGTCCTAAGAGACCGCCAGGTATAGATTTAGCATTTCCCCTGGTTTTGGGTTGCTAAGGAGAGGTGGTGAGCCGAGGTATTTTTTGAGATCTTCGAAAGATTTATGGCAGTCTTGGGTCCATTGAAAGTTCTTGGCCAACCGGAGTACTTTGAAGAAGGGAAAATATCTCTCGGCTGACCGAGCGATGAAGCAATTGAGAGCCGCTATCCTCTTGGTGAGACGTTGCACTTCTTTGATTGACCCTGGAGGGGCCATCTACTGTAGGGCTTGGATTTTCTATGGATTTGCCTTAATGCCTCGTTGAGAGACCATGAAACCCAAAAACTTTTCAAAGTTAACTCCGAAAGCACATTTGGTTGGGTTGAACTTCATCTGGTACCTTCAGAGTGTTGCGAAGCTTTCTGCAAGATCTTCAATATGTCGGGATGCTTCTTTACTCTTTACCAGCATGTTATCAACATATACTTCCATGTTCCGACCAATTTGCTTTTTAAAAACTTTATTGATAAGCCTTTGGTAGGTTGTGTTTGCATTTTTTAAACTGAAAGGCAAACTCTGTAGCAATAGATACCTCGATCGGTGATGAGGGCAGTCTTTTCTTCATCCTCGGGCGCCATTCGAATCTGGTTATAGCCCGAATAAGCATCCATAAAGGTCAGCATCTGGTGGCCCGAAGTTGAATCCACAAGCTGATCGATCCGAGGAAGAGGGAAGCTATCCTTCGGGCAAGCTTTATTGAGGTCGATGAAGTCGATGCAGATCCTCCATTTGCCATTTGATTTTGTCACCATAGCCACATTCGCCAGCCAGTCAGGATAGTTTACTTTCCGAATGAAGTTAGCTTTAATAAGCTTATCCACCTCCTCTTCGATAGCTTTTTGGCATTCAGGGGCGAAGCTCCTTTTCTTCTGCTTGATCGGTTGGAACGCCTCATCCATGTTGAGGCAGTGGACCAGGACATCTGGGCTAATCCCAGGCATATCCGAAAAGGACCAGACGAAGACATCGGTATTCCTTCAAAAGAACTCAACCAAATCCCATCGGGGCTTTTCCTTCAGCTGTGACCCAACCCTTATGACTCGGTCAGGCCAAGCTTCGTCGAGTGGCACCTCCTCTAATTCCTCAGCTGCTCTTCCGCTGTTCAGCAAAATCCTTTCAAGCATCCAGCCCATCAATCTTGAGCTTCCTGGATTGAAGATCGGCTACAAAGCAATGCCAAACTATGACTTAACTCCCTCGGACAGTTCCCACTCCCCATTCGGTGGGAAATTTCATGGCGAGATGGGGAACAAAATGATAGCTTTGAGGGATATCAGTCTGGACCTACCGAGGATGACGTTGTAAGGGGACCAAAGCTTCATTACGAGAAAATCCATGGGTGTAGTGGTTACATTGGGCCAAGTGCCTGCTCGAACTATCAATGTGACGATCCCCTCGGTGATTATGGCGTTACCTATAAAACCCACTAGAGTCGATTCTATGGCCCGAAGGCTTTTCATCCGTAATTTTAATCTTATGAAGGCATCAAAATACAAAACATTAACGAAACTTCCACTATCAATTAAGATGTGATGTACATTATAGCCGTCCATATTCAGGGATACAACTAAGGCATCATCATGGGGGTACTATACCTTCGGAGGTCCTCATCAGAAAAGGAGAGCTCGTCAACTCGAGTCTTCTTTGGTGGATTCTCCTCCTCATCTGGCTAGTTTGATGAAGAACCGGCCATCGTTATCATATTGATATTGCGATGACTGGAGGATTTGGTGGAGGGAGCTGTGAGGCTCAGGCTGGCGATTTCCTTCATTGTTCGGCTTAGGTGCCCTCCTAAATTGGTCTAGCCTGCCCCATCGGATTAGTTGTTCAATCTCATTTTAGAGCTGAAAGCATTCCTTAGTATTATGCTCGTGATCTCGATGGAAGCGGCAATACTTGATCATGTCCCATCGAGTCACGTTGCCCCAAAGAGGAGGAGGCTGAGGAATTTGGCGCTCAATCTCCATCATGATTTGCGCCCTCGGCGCAGTGAGAGGAGTGTATCGATCGAACCTCCAAGCCAGGCTCTGGGTCGGTCTTGAGAAGGAGGTGGAGGAGCTCTTTGGCGATGAGGCGGGCTGGCACGATGGAAGGATCGATGTTTTTTGAGCCTTTTGTCTCCTTCTTTTTCAACTGCTCGGCTTGGGCCGACCTTCGCGACTCCTCGACCTTGGCATACTTATTCATCAAGGCCATCAAATCAGAGAGGCTTTTTGGGTAATTGACTTCCAGAGCCAAGTAGAAGCCCCCTTCCTTCGATACTCTTCTGTCAAGGCAGACATGGCTACCTCGTGATTGAGGTGGTCGACTTCAGAAGGGCCATGTTGAAACGGCCAAGGTAGTTCTTCAGATATTCCCCCTCCCGCTGCTTGACTTTAGAGAGGAAATCAGATTTCCATCATTGGCGACGGTTGCTGACGAACTGGCTGATGAATAAGTGACTCAGCTTGTCAAAAGAATCAAAGGAACCCGGCTTCAAGCTGTTAAACTAGGTTCTAGGAGATCCTCTAAGAGTAGAGGGGAAGGCTCGGCACAGGGTCACATCTGATGCTCCGTAGAACATCATGATGGATCTAAAACTGCTCAGGTGGTCGTCAGGATCGGCAGATCCATGATATGGTTCGATGGTGGAAAGCTTGACATGGGGGGGATCACTTTTTACATGATCCCTTCAGAGAAAGGGATGCCCTGCTCTGCCTTTGGCTGGGATGGAGGGGCTTGCTTAGCGGCATCCAGATCCCGATGCCACTCCCGATGCATCTTCTGCATCTGCTGTCTGATCCCTTCATCAAGAGTGGTAGGAGGGACTGGTCAAGGGGAGGACGACAGTGGCATCAAATTCTAGGAAGACACCAGATAAAGAGAGCAAGCTTGTTGAGATTTAGGTGGGCTCTTTCCTCTAGCCTATTGCGGCATTGGCCTGGCCTTTGTAGGTCGATGAAGATGATTCGCAGCTGCGGGCGAATTGGAAGAAGAGATCGTTGGCGGGATGGGGCGGCGACCTTCTCACAGAGCTACAGAGCAGGAATAGCAGGGCGGGAAGCTCCGTGGAGCCCTAGACCAGCCGGGTTAGGGCCTGGATTTACTAGACCAGCATAGCAAACTAATCCCACATTACCATGATAGTTGGTGGTGAAGGAGTCTTGGCCGGCGGTGGCGGTGGAGGCGCTACACTGTTGACTGGATTAGGCCTTTGAAAGGCGGCCTGATCCTGAGCATCAGAAGTGGCTCTCTTCCGATTGACCATTAAAGGATCCTTCTTCTGATCTTGAATCTTGTCTCCTGGATTACAAGTTTACAGGACTTGAGGCCCTTCCCCTAGCGCCAATCTGTTGCTGTGAAAATCCGTTCTCCGACTCAAGCGCGATCTGGCTCTGAATCTGGACGTCGACCTATCGTTCGGGTGGAACCTGCAATACAGTCCTCATGCAAAGAGTCTTGGGGGTGGCCCTCTGCGAAAGATCCTCCGACGCCCAAGTCAGTGAAGATTCACAGCAAGCAGATGTTAGGAAAAGGCTCTCGCAAAAGAGTCCCTCTAGAAAAATGGCTTCTCGAGAGCTCAGAGCTCTGCTTTAGCTTCAATGGAGTTTTTAGTTAGAGTATCAGTGAAAGCATACCTAAGATACTTTAGGACCATGATATTTATAGGCGATCACATGATTCCTTGGGTGCGTCATAGGGGGGTCCGAAATCCATTCAGATTCGAATTTAGTTTGTTACGGGGCCGGTAGTATCAGTATCTAGTTAGTTAGAGAATCAACAGCTAGAGAAGCTGGTTGATGCTTTAAGATTCAGTGATTCTATAGGCCCTAGGCCACTTCTATAGGTCCTAGGCCACCTCCAGTATTATTTGCGTAATTTTTCATTCGAGATCTTATCCGACTATTATGAATTTGAATTCTCCCGCACTTGATTCCGCAGAGGTGTTTGGATGCCTTAGTCTGGCCAAGCATAAGGATGGCTCAGTGCAGCCGTAGCATTTGAGTACTTTGGTCTGGTCGAGACAAGAGGTTAGCTCGGTCCGGCCGAAGCGCAAGGTTCGGCCGAAGCATATGTAATTATTCAGTGCTGATAGGCATATGAGGACAGGATGCCTTGGGCCCGCTGAGGTATATGAATACCTTGGTCTGGACTGGATTAGGGATAGCTTGGACTTGCCGAGATATGAGAATGGTTCAGAATAATTCTGTTTAAAGATGGTTCGGCGTTGTTGCCTTCTGGACATAACAGCTGGCTGATCAAATTTTGGGATCGGTCTTGATCCTTTTTGTAACGTGCGCGATCATCAGCGCGATGATAATTTTATCCTTCATCAAGATCCAACACATCTATATTACAGAAATTAAAGCTCACATAGTGAACATACTGGATCTATCTTTGGTGCACCGAGGGAGTCTTTATATAAGCGAGCATTGCATTGCATCATTGCACTCTGTCAATAGTCTAATAGTTCAGCTCTTAAGTGCATGCATTGAGAGATGTTTTGGTTGTCAGATTTAGAAAAATAAATTGAGAAAGCTAGCGTCTACCACGCACATTTCTACTAACAAGCCCTTGAGATGGCAATAGGGCTTGACCATCCAATTGAAATGAATGATCATTACGGGCTTCACGTTTCTGCACCAATAATTCATTGCTTGCAGGCATCGGCCTGAGTTCCCTTTTCTAGCTAGATGACTTTTTTTAACCCGTATATTGAATGAACTCACCTTTTGACCTCTTAAGATGCGATGTCAGTGGTCGATGTTGGGAGAGTTAATCCCCGAGGCATGCATATTTTAAAATTTGATAATAATTATCAATGCAAAAATTTAAAGATTACATATTAATCTTTCTAACATGCATCAAGATCATATCTTTGCCTTATATTATAAGATCGTTTGATCTAAGTATTGCATATAAATTAAATAATTAAGATCATATCTTAATCTTCAAGATGAGAAGTCATACTACTCATCTTGAAGCCTGCCTTAAGATCTAAGGATCAAATTACTCACCTTAAGAACAGTAGGTAAATCCTTTGTGCTCTGCAGCCGTTCAATCGTCCAGCCTCTAGTATTGTCCACGCGAAGCCCCCGAATGATTGGATTCCCGGAAGTGCTAGCTCATGGAAAAATAATTTTGCTGATCTTGAATTCTTCCACTTGAATCTTCCTCCAAGATCCACCAAGCTTTTGCTAACACTAAAATCACACCAGAATTTTCTGTTCTAACTCTTAGAACTGTAACACTTGGTTCTAACTGTTTAGAATTTTTTGATCTCTTTTGAACTTGTGTTGTGTTATCTAGTGAGGGATGTCCTCTATTTATAGTTTCATATAGCCAGCCTATTGAATTCTAACATTTAGAATTCCGCTGTTTTTGTGAAAACCAAAGAGACATATTAAATTCACACACTTATCAATGCATGAAGAGTTGTGTGGAGTGCTCTTCCAAAGAGGCACATTAATTCACACGCTTGTCAATGCATGGATGGTTGTGTTGAGTGCTCTTCCAAAGAGGCACATTAATTCACATACTTGTCAATGCACGGAGAGTTGTGTGGAGTGCTCTTCCAAAGAGGCACATTAATTCACACATTTGTCAATGCACGGAGAGTTGTGTGAAGTGCTCTTCCAAAGAGGTACCTTTTAGCAAAATTTATTTTTCTTGAACTTGGGAATCATTTGAAGAAGACTAAAAGTTATAAATTAAATTCTGCATGAGAATTTAATTTCTCATGAGATGAGATTTTAGTTATCTCATCATGCGAGAAAACCTTTTTCACACATGGGGTTTGGATTTTGGTTTTAAGCTAATTTGAATTTATTGGATTAAACCAATATAGATCATGTTCCTAGCCCAAATCAAATTTGGCTAATCCTGAATCTATTTAAATCTAAATCAAATCTAATTTCAAATCAATATTTAAAATTTATTAGTCCTTCTAATAGACTTAAACCAAATTGAATCTTATTCACTTGTACTTAATCCAATTGAGATAATTCAATCAATCAAATTGATTAATTAAATCATATACGATTCTCAATCGTTGATCAGGAAATAGATCATCCTAGGAAACTTCTATGCGTGTGACTCTCTAGGTTCGAACCTAAGCCGGTAGTATAGAAATAATTTTCTATACTAATCGATGTGCCCATCTAGCAATGGAACCCGACATCCAGATAGGTCGAAGAGTTGCCGAGCAAACTCCAAGAACCCTAAGAAACAGTTACCATATAATTCATCCTCTTGACCACAAATGCTAAGGATGGCTTAAGAGCCTGTCAACTCTAAACAACAAATCCATAAAGTGATTTCAATTTTAGTGATCATGTGACTTTCACATGAAGTGCCTTGGCCAAGGTCTTGCTAAAATGAAACACAAGCATTTCTCCTTTTAACGGGATAGGTCAAATTCCATCTTGATCCACAACTGACTACCACAAGTACTTGACTGCACCCAGTAACCTTTCGTAGCTGGATTAGAAATCCAGGTGGTCCGGCACCTAAGTACAATGAGTTTCTTGTAAGCCACTGATTGTGATCTTCAGGTCTGAAGGATACTTATACCTATATCTTCTCGGATTAACTCTTGACAGTAGAGTATCCGGAAATGAGTCACGTTCGGTGAAATGTACTCCTACACTTTCACCTGTATGTCATACCAGTGTCTTTACACTCCTTGGTTAAGAGGACAACCAACAAATATGATATACAACGTTCTATAATTGATAGTACTATGGCCCTGTCATAGTATATCATTTGGTCGCGAACTCTTTTAAAGACCTTCAAAGATAAATCCTCCTTTATCGTGAAGGAAGATCCTGAGGGCTTCATTACTATTAGGAGTTTTAAGAAGATGTTCTTGTAATGAATAAACTACCAAATAACTTTTATTAATATATCAATTTATATACAATTTACATCAGCACAATCATCAAATGATTGGCTTTAGGATACAATTCCCAATAAACTCCCACTTAGCCTAAAGCCACTCATTACAGTATCTAATACCCATCTTCAATTTATAGTCATCAAACTCCTTGATGCTGAGTGCTTTAGTAAATGAGTCACCTAGGTTTTCCTTTCCATCAATCTTCTGAAGATTTATGTCACCTCGGTCTACAATCTCTCGTATAAGATGAAACCGATGCAGTATGTGCTTGGTGCGCTGATGTGCTCGTGGTTCCTTTGCTTGAGCTATGGCACTAGTATTGTCACTATACAACAGGATTGGTCCATCTATGGAAGGTGCCACTCCAAGCTCGAAGATAAACTTTCGGAGCCACACAGCTTCTTTCGCAGCATCTGATGCAACGATGTACTCTACCTCGCATACCGAATCTGCCACTATATGTTGCTTGGAACTTTTCCAGCAAACAGCTCCACCATTTAGGATAAACACGAAACCCGATACACTTTTGCTATCATCATGATCTGATTGGAAACTGAAATCAGTATATCCAACAAGTTTCAAATCAGACTCTCCATAGACTAACCACTGGTCCTTAGTATTTCTTAAATACTTAAGGATTGTCTTAACAATTTGCCAGTGTTTTTCTCCTGGATCAGATTGGTATCTACTCACTACTCCTAGTGAGTATGCCACATCTGATCTTGTACATGTCATGGTGTACATAATCGATCCTACTGCCGAAGCATATGAAATTCGACTCATGCATTCTCTTTCATTAGGAGTTGTCGGACAATCCTTCTTAGAAAGATGAATTCCATGGCCTATCGGAAGATAGCCTTTCTTGAAAATCTCCATGCTAAACCTCTTTAGCACTGTGTCAATGTACATATATTGGGATAAACCAAGCATCCTCTTAGATCTATCTCTATAGATCTTCATTCCGAGGATGTATGATGCTCCTCCCAGATCTTTCATGGAGAATTATGATGATAACCATGTCTTTATTCCTTATAATGCAGGGACATCATTCCCGATTAAGAGAATGTCATCCACATATAATACAAGAAATACAATAACGGAACCGTTAGCCCATTTATAAATGCAAGGTTCTTATTTATTCTTAATAAAGCCATAAGATTTGATCACTTTATCAAATCGTATGTTCCAACTCCTAGATGCTTGCTTAAGTCCATAAATAGACTTATGTAGCATGCACACTTTAGACTCATCTTCAGATATAAACCTTCAGGCTGTATCATATACACCTATTCTTCTAAATCACCATTTAGAAAAGCGGTTTTAACATCCATTTGCCAAATCTCATAATCTAAGTGTGCTGCTATAGCTAGCATAATCCGAATGGATTTCAGCATTGCCACAGGAGAAAACGTTTCATCATAGTCAATACCATAACATTGACGATACCCCTTGGCAACCAGACGTGCTTTATAGGTCTCAACCTTTCTGTCTGCGCCTCTTTTCCTCTTGAAAACCCACTTACACCTATGGGTTTTATCCCTTCGGGTGGATCAACTAATATCCATACATTATTGTCCTTCATGGAATCAAGTTCAGATTTCATGGCATCAAGCCATTTATTAGAGTCAGTCCTTTGCATAGCATCCATATAGGTGATCGGATCCTCGTTGTTCTCATCGAGTTCAACAGGATCATCATTATGGACCAAGAAACCTAAGTATTTGTCCGGTTGATGTGGTACTCTACCAGATTGCCTTAATGGTGCATCTAAAATGGGTTTTAAGTTTGATCTAATCAACTCAGATTCTAAGGGTTCACTGGTTTGTATTGTTCCTTCTACTTGATGAACTTCCTCAAGTTCAACATTAGAGCTATTTGTTCCTTCACTAAGGAACTCCTTTTCAAGAAAATTGCTCTATTACTAATGAACAACTTTTGTTCTTCAGTACTGTAGAAGTAATATCCTTTGGTTTCTTTCGGATAGCCGATGAAAAACATTTGTCAAATTTGGGTTCAAGTTTGTCTGATTTTGCATGTTTCACATAAGCTGGACACCCCCAGACTCTCAGATAGGTGATTATCGGTTTATGTCCATACCACATCTCATGTGAAGTTTTTGAAACAGACTTACTTGGAACCTTATTGAGAATATGACAAGCTGATTCTAATGCATATCCCCAAAAGGATATTGGCAAGCTTGCAAAACCCATAATGGACCGAACCATGTCTAACAGAGTTTGATTCCTCCTTTTCGATACACTGTTATGTTGTGGTGTTCCTGGAGGAGTCCATTGGGAGAGAATCCCATTCTCCCTTAAATATGTCACAAAGTTATTGGAAAGATATTTGCCTCCTCGATCTGATCGAAGGATCTTAATACATTTTCCTGTTTGTTTTTCTACTTCTTTATGATATTGTTTGAACATTTCAAATGATTCAGATTATGTCGCATAAGATAGACATAACCGAACCTAAAAAGGTCATCTATAAAAGTAATGAAGTACTAATATCCACCTTTGGTACAAGTGCTCATTGGTCCACATACATCAGTATGTACTAGACTTAATAGCTCTTTAGCTCTTTCACCTTTTTCAGTAAAAGATGACTTGGTCATTTTACCAAGAAGACAGGATTCACAGGTAGTTAATGATTCACAATCATTAACTCGAAGGATGCCCTCCTGAGTTAACCTGTTTAATCTGTTCTTATTGATATGACCCAGCTGATGGTGCCAAAGATAAATGTCTGTGACATCAGTTGTTCTAGGGTGCTTACTTGATTTGTACACTACATTCACAGGTTGTGATAATATATAAATGCCATTAGATAAATGCCCAGTCATTACAGTGACTCCATTCATAATGATATTCAAAGTAACATCATTTATTGAAATTTCATAATGACTTTTGACCAGAAGGCCTACAGAAATTACGTTCAACAAGAACGTTGGGCAAAAATGACAATCATTTAGTATAATGACATTTCTATTGAAAACTATTTCAAGAACTCCTAATGCCAGAACTGGAACTAATCTTCCATCGCCGACATTAAGGAATCTTTCATTATCCTCAAATCTTTTAGTAACCTGTAGTCCCTGCAATAAATTGCAAATGTTAAAAGGACTCCCGGTATCTAATACCCAGGTCTGATTATCATATACAGAAAAATTACAAGGTGTTATCATATAAATATCTTGTTGAGCAACATCTTGCCCCTTTTTCTTCTTCGGCCTGTTTGGATCAAGTGTGATAATGTAAAGAGGACAGTTTCTCTTCCAGTGCCCTTGCATCTTGCAATGAAAGCATTCAGCTTGACTTTTATCAACTTTCTCTTCTGCATCTGACCCCTTATAGATGTCCTAGCATGTTGCACATTTTTCTTATTCTTTTTCTTCTTTCCTTTCCCAAAGGGTTAACGCCCTACCTTAGATCCTTCAACTACATTAACCAAACCCTTAGAGAGTTGGTTATCCTTCTCAAAGTTCTGTAACAACCCCAACAAACCATGGTAGTTGACTGCAGGCTTTGTCATTCGAAAATGAGTAAGGAAAGGTCGGAAGGATGGAGGCAAGAAATTCAGGATCGCATCTTTTCCCAACTGCTCATGCAGGGGAAAGCCGAGCTTACTTAGCAGTTCTATCTTCTCGATCATGTACAATACATGATCAGTGATAGAAGATCCCTCCCTCTTCAAGCATTAAAAATAGCACAACTAGTCTTGTGCCTTTCAACGTCGTTAGGTGTGCCGAAAGATTCATTCAACGCTTGAATGATTTCTTCTGGCTGAGCATTCTCAAACTGGCGACCGAATTCATCGTTCATTGCTGCTAGCATGATGCAACGTACGTTAGTTCTATCATTGAGCCACTTCTGATAAGTGTCTTTCTCAGAACTTTGTATGTTTGCATCAGGTATCTTTGGTGCAGGATTATTAAGAATATATAGAATCCTCTCATGCTCAAGGACGATCTTAAGTTTTCTAAACCAGCTATTGAAATTTGAACCATTCAACTTGTCACTATCCAATAGGGACCTTAATTGTTGGTCGAGATAGCAACCCAAGAGGGGGGGGGGGGGGGTGAATTGGGTTTTTTAAAAATTTAAACTCTTTTGAAAATAAACCCCAGCGGAAATAAAACTTAGATTCGCACGGATTAAAACAGAGTATGCACAAATAGAGAATTAAAGATAATGAGACAATCACGGCAAACATATGATATTTTAGTGGTTCGGTGTACCTACACCTACGTCCACTCCCAAGTATCTCTTAGGTCCACACTATAATCAATCTGATTATAGCAGAGTTGTTTTGTAAGCTCACAACTCGAACTTGTTGTTTTCTCGGGTGCACAACGAATCCAGCTGGTTTTCAAGGCTCACCAGCACAAAACCTTACACCACAAGCAAACTGCTTGCACAAGGCTATCAGCCTCAAGGAATCATCAATCCTCCGATTGACCCAGCAAACAATAATCATTTTTACAACACAAAAGCTCCTCCAATGAGCAAATATACAATGATAAAACACGAAATAAAGAGATAGGAATCAAAGCCTGATTTGCAGATCTTGGGTGGCTTGCTTCTTCTCTTCTCTTGGGTGGATCTTCCTTTACAATGCTCTTGAAGCTCTGAAGATCAGAAAACTAGGGCTTTCTTCTTTTCTTGAGATTTCTTCAAAATGAAGCTATGAAAGCTTGGAATCTCTCTCTTTTCTTTTGGGGAATCAGTATAATCTTTCATCTCGAATTTTCCCTCTTTTCTTTTCTGATGGATTTCAAAGATTTGTCTCTATTCTTTTCTTTTTGTCTCTTACTTTCTCTTTTTTTTGGATGCAGTAAAACCTCTTCTTATAGATCAGTATAATCCATAAATAGTTTAAAACTATCCATTAGAAACAAGTGTAAGAAGGATTAGATCCATAAATAGCAATAGCCGTTGGGATTAAAAAGATAAAAGTAAAGTTAGAGTCGTTTTGACAGTTCTGGAGTCACGTCTGACATTCTGGAGTCGGCTCTAACTTTTCTGAGTCGGCTCTAAATCGAAAAATCCTAAATTGCTTGAACTGGAGTCGTCTCTGACTTTTCTGGGGTCGACATAAAATCTTCTGGAGTCGACTCTAACAGTCCCGGAGTCGACTCTAAGTCATGGCCAGAAAAACCATCATTCTGTCTTTACTGTTGGAGTCGGCTCTAACAGTCCGGGAGTCGACTCTAAGTCTGTGCCGTTTTCTGGAGTCGACTCTGTGATTCCATGTGTCGACTCTAATGTCTGCAATTCTTACCTTGACATTAGATTGAACTAGAACTTGATTTGTCTTGTGATTTTGATTAATAAATCAAATCATACAATGAAAAACTTAATCAAAATCATTAGTAACTTCAAATGTTATACTCAAATAGTTTTGTTAATCATAAAATCAATAATTGGGTCAACAATCTCCCCTTTTTGATGATGACAAAAACTTTGAGTATATGCATTAAAAATTCATTTGAATTAAGAATTATAGACATTGTTAAAGCTTCAAAACTTCCTAACAGAGAATTTGATTCCAAGTTTCAAAATGAACTTAAAAAACATACTTGAGTTCTATTATAAACATCAATCAAGATGATTTAACTTTACGTAGGAAATTATTAAGCTCCCCCTGCATTGAATAACTCCCCCTATGTAAATAAACTGAAATCGATTGATACCAATTGATTAGAATTTATAAATCTCAAATTTCTCTCCCCCTTTTTAGATATGCCAAAAGATTGAAATCTTATATTCCTTTAATCTTATATTCTTCCATTCTTATTTCTTTTATGCATATACAATTTTCTCCCCCTTTTTTGTTATCAGCAATAAGGTGAACAATAAAGAAGGTTATCAGAGCGGGGTTGTTGGTTCATTCAATCATAGAGATGGTAATTGGTTCTCATAGACAAATTTGCAAAAAAATAATTGTATTTCAATGCAAGATTCATTACATGTGTCAAATCAAGTACATTTTTAGAAAAGTTACATATTCAAAATTCCTAGATACATGCTATCAAAGTAAAGAAAGCTAGAAATCCTAAGATACAAACTAGGATAAGATAGGGTATCAAAATCAAACATGCTTGTAAACAATTTTCTTCAAATGTCCAATCATTTCCATAATTTCATCTTTTGGTCTTTCTTAAATTTTTCAAGACAAGCTTCAACTTGAGCGACAGCAATATCAAGATCTTTCTTCAACTGACCAGTAGCATCTAAATAGACTCTTGATCCATCTGCTATCCCTTCTAGTCCTTTCAAAAATCTTTTGAAGCTCAGATGACATGGCATTCACTGATTTATCCAAAGTAGAAACTATCATGTCAAGCTTAGCATATATCAATTTCATTTCACTTCTCATTCCTAATCATGCTCAATTAGTAGGGCTCTGAGCTGATCAAGTTGCTCCTCTGAAAATCTTCCAGATACCAAGGCTGACTGATGTGGAGGTGAAGGATGAGTGCTCGGTCCAGCCTCTGAAGGTCCAGCAGTAGATGGTCAGGAATATCCTCTACTCTGGCCTCCTCAGCTCTAACTTCCTCTGCTCTGGTCTCTGACCTCTTTTTATCCAAACATTATTCTCTTTTCTAAAGCCCATGCGGTGAATTGTAGAGACACTGTAGTAATCAGTATGCCTTAACTTCCTTAGTGGCTCATTGTCCATTATTAGCACACCTTGGCTTCTAAAAACTAATGTCAGAATCATACCATATGGCAGTGTTGATCTTTCTTAGTTGCTGCTTCTGCCATATAGCCAATCATCATACCAGCCAAGTTAACAGGCCTCCAGTAATAATACAGTCCATCAACAGGATATCTCGCTCCGAGACATATTCAAACCTTCAATTTTAGGAAACAAGATTCTTCCACAATATTGTGAAGTAACCTGAGTTCCAAATTTAGTTGATTAGCCATGATTTCTTCAAACTCAGATACTTCTCTCCCTAACATCCTAGATAGGGCACCTCCTCTATCTTCATGTTGATACTCAACTAGTCCAATAGTAGGCATCTCCAATAAATTTCCAAGAAACTCGGCTGTGATTATCACTTTGGTTCCTCTTACAAAACTCACTAATCCTCCTCTCCTCTACATAAATCATTGTAAAATTCTCTCACAAGGGCAGGGTACGTAGGAACATCCAAAGAGCAAACTTTCTCCATCCCATTTCCTTCAATAACCGCCAATAGCAAAGCCCTCCGAAGCAAATAAATTGAAATCTACTTTTCTTCCAGTTGTAATGGCCTTACCCGCTAATTGGTCTACCCGTGGAGAAGATGGTGAAGGTGGAGAAGCATCTTGGGTGGCAGATGATGAAGATGACGAGGGTTGCCTCGAATCATCTTTTTTCTGGGAACGGCCGAACCTCCAACAATCGCACGCCTTTAGGAGCCATGGGATTCGATTGGAATGAGTATTGAGAGATTTAAGGGGTTTGGAGGGTTGGAATCGGTTTGGAACGGCTTTGGAAGGGTTTAGGAGACGATAGGGTCGTTTGGGTGTCGACTCCGCCTTTTATTTTGACCTAGTTCACTTAGAGTCGACTCCCGCAAAGCGAGGTGTCGGCTCCGAACCAGAAAATCTGTCAGCGCCCGAATTAGAGTCGGCTCTACAGAAGCCGAGTCGGCTCTAATTGCCCAGACAGAACATCAAAATATAAGGTGTCGACTCCACAAACTGCAGGTGTCGACTCCACAATAGTTTCAGTGAAAAATTCGAATTTCAAGGATCTGAAACTAATCAAATTAATCATCAAACTCTAGATAAGTGTTCCTTAATCAATTGGGGAAACAATGAATCAAATTTCTAGATAAATTTCCTTATTGGACATAGAGGATTTTCAAGAAATTAATGAAGTCTAGATAGTTGTTGTCCTTAAGAGTTTCAGAAAATCATTCTAAAGGATCACAAACTCCTAATTCTCCTCTAAGATAACAAAATCTTTCCTCACTCAAAGGTTTGGTAAAAATATCAGCTAATTGATCATTAGTATTCATATAATCAAGACAAACATCATTGTTAGCTACATGTTCTCTAATAAAGTGATGTCTAATTTCTATGTGTTTAGTTCTTGAATGTTGAATTGGATTCTTAGTTAGATTGATGGCACTAGTATTATCACATCTAATAGGAATTTTATCAAGTGTGATACCATAATCTCAAGTTGTCGCTTAATCCAAAGGATTTGAGCACAGCAACTTCCAGCTGCAACATACTCTGCCTCAGCAGTGGATAATGCAACCGAATTTTGCTTCTTGCTAAACCAAGAGATTAAGTTACTTCCTAAAAGTTGGCATGCCCACTTGTACTCTTTCTATCTAATTTACAACCAGCATAGTCAGAATCAGAATAAGCAATCAATTTTAAGTTGAGTCTCTAGAATACCATAATCCTACATTTTTAGTTCCATTTAAGTATCTAAAGATTCTTTTAACAGCAAATAAATGTGATTCTTTAGGATTAGATTGATATCTTGCACATAGACAAACAGAAAACATAATATCTGGCCTACTTGCAGTTAGGTAAAGAAGTGATCCGATCATACCTCGTAATGCTTCTGATCTACTTTCTTACCTTCTTCATCCTTGTCCAGCTTGCATGAGGGACTCATTGGCGTACCAAGAGGTTTAGCAGATTCCATACCAAACTTCTTGAGTATTTCCTTTGTGTACTTTGTTTGGTTGATGAAAATCCCGCTTTCTCTTGTTTGATTTGAAGTCCAAGGAAGAAGTTGAGTTCTCCCATCATGCTCATCTCGAATTCTCCCTGCATTAACTTAGCAAATTCTTGACAAAGGAGATTGTTAGTAGCACCAAATATAATGTCATCAACATAAATTTGAACAATTAATAAATCCTTTTTTTTTTTTTAAAAACAAGGTTTTATCAACATTTCCTCTAGAAAAATCATTTTCAATTAAAAATTTACTTAATCTATCATACCAAGCTCTAGGTGCTTGCTTTAAACCATAAAGTGCTTTGTGTAGTTTGAAGACGTGGTTTGGAAATTCATGATCTTCAAAACCAGGAGGTTGTTCAACATAAACTTCCTCATTTATAAAACCATTTAAAAATGCACTTTTAACATCCATTTGAAATAAGTTGAAATTCATATGACATGCAAATGCAAGTAGTAGCCTAATGGCTTCTAATCTAGCAACAGGTGCAAAGGTTTCATCAAAATCTATACCTTCTTCTGATTATATCCTTTTGCAACTAATCTAGCCTTATTTCTAATTACCAAGCCATTTTCATCCAATTTATTTCTAAAAACCCATTTAGATCCTATTATAGGGTGGTTTTTAGGTCTATCTACTAGGGTCCAAACTTGGTTCCTAGTGAATTGGTTTAACTCTTCCTGCATTGCTAACATCCAATAACTATCTTTCTCAGCTTCCTCTATAGTTTTAGGTTCTATATGAGATACAAATGCAAGATGATTATTGATATTTCTCATTGATGATCTAGTCCTTACACCTTGAGATGGATCACCTATGATTAGGTCCTTAGGATGACCATAAGCATATCTCCAATCTCTAGGTAGATCTTTATCATTATGAGCAGTATCAATACCATCATCCTTAGGTGAGTCATCATCCTTAGCTTCAGGTTCTTGATCTGAAGATACATTTAATTTTTCAATACCTCTTTCAATCAAAGATGTATCTTCCTCATCATCAATTTTATCTGAACTTGATGCTAAAGACTCATCAAACACTATATGAATGGATTCTTCTACAACTAAGCTTCTCTTATTAAATACTCTATATGCCTTGCTAGATGTAGAATATCCTAGGAAAATACCTTCATCAGACTTTGCATCAAACTTCCCAAGATTATCCTTACCATTGTTATGAATAAAGCATTTACAACCAAATGCATGAAAATAACCTAAATTTGGTTTCCTATTATGCCATAGTTCATAGGGAGTCTTCTTAAGGATAGGTCTAATCAGGGCTCTATTTAGGATGTAACATGCTGTGTTTATAGCTTCCGCCCAAAAATATTTTGGAAGTTGGCTTTCACATAGCATGGTACGGGCCATGTCTTCTAAAGTCCTATTCTTTCTTTCTACAACTCCATTTTGTTGAGGTGTCCTAGGTGCTGAAAAGTTATGATGTATGCCTTTTTCAAAACAGAATTTTTCAAATAAGTGATTTTCAAATTCAGTTCCATGATCACTTCTAATAGACACTATGGTAGTGTTTTTCTCATTTGACTTTCTTAACGAATTTCAGAATATTGAGAAAGTCTCATCTTTGTGAGCCAAAAATTACCCAAGTGAATCTAGAGTAATCATCTACTATCACTAGACCATATTTCTTTCCTCCTAGACTTGTGGTTCTAGTAGGTCCAAAAAGGTCCATGTGTAGTAGCTCTAGTGGCCTAGTAGTTGAAACAATATTCTTAGATTTGAAAGAAGTTCTTGTTTGTTTTCCAAATTGACATGCATCACATATTCGATTATTTTCAAAATTTAAGCTAGGAATACCTTTAACTAGATCCATTTTCAATAGTTTAGAAATTAGGTGTGTGCTTGCATGACCTAATCTACGGTGCCATAGCCAACCAATCTCATTCATCTTAGCATTATTAGCAACTAAGCAATGATTACTTGGAGATAAATTACTCAAATCAATTAAGTACACATTGCCATAACGTTTACCAACAAGAATAATGCTATTATCAATGGGATTAGTAACAGTGCAAACAGAAGCTTCAAAGGAAACTTTGAAACCTTTATCACACAGTTGGCTAATACTTATCAAATTATGTTTAAGTCCATCGACATATAAAACATTATCAATATGAGTAGATGGAGTAATTTGAATCTTACCAATACCCATGATATGGCCTTGACCATTATCACCAAAAGTAACTACTCCACCTCTTTTTGATTCAAGGGTGATGAATTGATCTTTGTCACCCGTCATGTGTCTTGAGCAACCACTATCCAGGTACCATTTTCTTTTCAGTCTGATGGCTGCAAGACACTCCTGCAAAACATTCATGTCTTAATTTTAGGTACCCAAGCCTTCTTGGGTCCTTCATGGTTAGATGCATTAAATATTTTCCTTTGGGAACCCAAATCATCTTTCTTTTATTATGTGGAGATTTACACATATAAGATTTATGTCCTTTGTTTCCACATTTAAAACAAGTAATATTTGATGATTTTTCAGCATGTACAAAAATATTTTTCAAAGATTTTTGCTTTTTAAGTGGATTATATCCTAATCCAGCTTTATCAAAATAGCTTTTGATTATCCAAAATCATATTAAGTTTGATAGAGCTCAAAGTAAATTTATCAACTATAGGTTTAAGTCTATCAACTTCATTTTTCAAACTTTCATTTTCTTTTATCAAAAGTTCTTTTTCTACAACATGCTTTTCATTTTCTAAGGATAGTTTTTGCATTTGATTTTTAGATCTTTGTTCTTTGAACTTAATTTGCAAAATCATCCATTAATTCATAAAAAGCACTATGCAATTCATCGAAAGTAAAATCATCAAGAAAACTCGGACTTACCTCATCATTGTCCGCCATGAAGCATAGATTGGCCATTTCACTCTTTTCTTCCTCTTCGGAACTTGAGCTTTCCGAATCACTCCATGTGGCCATCATTGCCTTCTTTTTGAATTTCCGGGTGCCTTTCTTTAGTTGTGGGCATTCAGATTTAAAATGACCCGGCTTCTTACATTCAAAACAAATAACTTCTTTTTCTTTGCCCTTGTCCTCATCTTTTTGCAAAGGGCTTTTTCTTTTCAAACTTCTTCTTCTTCATGAATCTTTTAAATTTCCTTGTGATGAGTGCCATGTCCTCATCATCACTTTCATCTTCAGATTCATGAGGCTCTTCCATATATTCAGAAATCTTAAGAGCCATAGTCCTCTTCTTCTTTGACTCATCATCATCAACATGTTGCTTAATTTGAAGCTCATGAGTCATCAAGGATCCCAATAATTCTTCTAGGGGTAGGGTACTTAGATCCTTTGCCTCTTGTATTGCAGTCACTTTAGCTTCCCAAGTCCTAGGCAAAGAACGTAAAACCTTCCTCACAAGATCAGAATTATCATAAGATTTACCAAGGCTTTTTAAACCATTAACTATATCAGTAAATCTTGTAAACATATCAGTAATAGATTCACATGCATCCATCTTAAACAATTCATACTTATGAACTAGCATGTTAATCTTGGATTCCTTGACTTGATTTGTTCCCTCATGGGTAACCTCAAGTCTATCCCAGATTTCCTTAGCAGAAATGCAAATAGATATACGATTGAATTCATTTGCATCTAATGAGCAGTATAAAACATTCATTGCTTTGGCATTAAGTNAGATATACGATTGAATTCATTTGCATCTAATGAGCAGTACAAAACATTCATTGCTTTGGCATTAAGTTGTGCCAATTTTTTATCATGTTCATCCCATTCCGTTTCCGGTTTAGGAATCTCCATGCCATTAATTCTAGCAGTGGGTGTGTGTGGTCCATTGACTATAATGCTCCATAGATCATAGTCAAGTGCTTGAATGAAATTTTCATTCTAGCCTTCCAATAACCATAGTTTAAACCATTAAACAAGGGTGGTCTATTAGTAGATTGGCCTTCGAAAAAGATGAACCAGCTTGAGTTGCCATGTGGATCTTTGACTCTTGATCGTTAGATCAAATCAAATGAGCACTAGCTCTGATACCAATTGTTGGTCCAGATAGCAACCCAAGAGGGGGGTGAATTGGGTTTTTCAAAAATTTAAACTCTTTTGAAAAAAACCCCCAGCGGAAATAAAAACTTAGATTACAAATTAAAACAGAATATGCACAAATAGAGAGTTAAAGATAATGAGACAATCACGGCAAACACAGATTTTATAGTGGTTCGGTGTACCTACACCTACGTCCACTCCCAAGTATCTCTTGGGTCCACACTATAATCAATCTGATTACAGCAGAGTTGTTTTGCAAGCTCACAACTCGAACTTGTTGTTTTTCGGGTGCACAACGAACCCAGCTGGTTTTCAAGGCTCACCAGCACAAAACCTTACACCACAAGCAAACTGCTTGCACAAGGCTAACAGCCTCAATGGAATCAATCCTCCGATTGACCCAGCAAACAATAACATTTTTACAAAAAAGGCTCCTCCAATGAGCAAATATACAATGATAGAACACGAAATAAAGAGATAGGAATCAAAGCCTGATTTGCAGATCTTGGTGGCTTGCTTCTTCTCTTCTCTTGGTGGATCTTCCTTTAGAATGCTCTTGAAGCTCGAAGATCAGAAAACTAGGGCTTGCTTCTTTCTTGAGATTTCTTCAAAATGAAACTATGAAAGCTTGGAATCTCTCTCTTTTCTTTTGGGGAATCAGTATAATCTTTCCTCTCGAATCTTCCTCTTTTCTTTTCTGATGGATTTCAAAGATTTTTCTCTATTCTTTTTTTTCTCTCTTTTTGGATGCAGAAAACCCCTTCTTATAGATCAGTTTAATCCATAAATAGTTTAAAACTATCCGTTAGAAACAAGTGTAAGAAGGATTAGAACCAAAATAGCAATAGCCGTTGGGATTAAAAAGATAAAAGTAAAGTTTAGAGTCGTTCTGACAGTTCTGGAGTCGTATCTGACATCTGGAGTCGACTCTAACTTTTCTAGAGTCGGCTCTAAATCGAAAATCCCCAAATCGCTTGAACTGGAGTCGTCTCTGACTTTTCTGGGGTCGACACAAAAATCTTCTGGAGTCGACTCTAACAGTCCGGGAGTCGACTCTAAGTCATGGCCAGAAAACCATCGTTCTGTCTTTTCTTGGAGTCGGCTCTAACAGTCCAGGTGTCGACTCTAAGTCTGTGCCAATTTCGGAGTCGACTCTGCGATTCCATGTGTCGACTCTAATGTCTGCAATCTTACCTTGACATTAGATTCGAACTAGAACTTGATTTGTCTTATGATTTTGATTAATAAATCATAAACTGAAAAACTTAATCAAAATCATTAGTAACTTCAAATGTTATACTCAAATAGTTTTGTTAATCATCAAAATCAACAATTGGGTCAACAATCTCCAAAGCCGCCCCCCTCTCTTGAATCATCTCTAAAGCCGAGGATGCCTTCTTTGCTCCTAAATCAAGATTAAGAAACCTCACATGGAAGATAGTTTTCTCATCCAGAAATCCTATCCGCTAGCAAAATATCTTCTACTAACACTAGGAGAGCATCATCGTTGGGTAAATCAATCTTTCCCTTACTCTATGATTTTTATTCTGTGAAAGTTCATGAGCATATCTTCTCTGGAGTTTTTAATTTTAGACTATCCTGGTATGCTTCATTTTTTTAAAAGTTCTATTTCTGAACCAATACTTTCTACATCACATAATATGCTCTCTTACTCTTTCTCTTATTTTTGGATGAATTAGCCATCTTCTAAAATACTTAAAAAATTAATTTTCATCAATTCATTGACTGCATAATCACCCCTGCCCTTGTGCTGCATTAATCTTGGTATCAGAGCAAGGTTTGACATGTTTTGCATCGCACACTAGATTTCTGTTCTGCTATAATTTTTTCACATGACATGCAACTTCCTCTATTATGAAACTTATCAGAATGTGATTATTTTAACTTAAAATTATTTTTTTGATAATTTACCATGCCTCTGCTATGTGCATATAAAATTTCATGATTAAATTCCTTACTTTTATTTTTTAAATTTTTTTGCAACCTGTTGGTGCTGAGATCAAACCCTGTTGAAATTTTGCACATACAAAAAAATTATATTGTTGCATTCCTGAACCCTCAAATGTCACGCCTCCTGAGCGGATATATGCAAATATATCTATGACCCATGGGAGTAATGAGCCAAGGCCGAACGTGACTCTTTCTAATTGAGGATCGACATGCTAATTCATGTCTTGAGTATTCATCTTCTTTAAGTTATTTAAGGGCATCGAGCATCGAAGATAAGGTGGGGATTTTATCACCCTTCCTTGGCCCAAAAAACCACCAACCTGCATTGTGAACCTAAGCCTTAATTTTAAAATCGAGTAGCACTTAATTGAGCATTAGGGACCCCCACGAGTTCATTTCAACTTAACTTGGAAAAACTAGTTGCACCTAAGTCAATATTTATGTCTAGAAGCTAGTGTCTAAGACTAGGGGTCAAGAGTCAAATGACTAAGTGGTGTTGTGGTTTCTTAATTGGATCCCTGCAAAAGCAGGGGGGCCTTCCACACTCCCACCTCCTACCTGGCCAGTGGACATCATACTTGTTATCATGGTTGTGACTTAGTTGACTCACTTTACTTGGACTGCTAGGTCTAGTAAACTATAGTACGAGCTAGTCTTGAGTCATTTATATGCTTGCTTGAGTCATGTATGACCCCCAGATTAGGAGCCCCATACCAACCATGGCAGAATCAATCACCATCAGATCCACCCATAGATAATGATTTTGGAGCCATGCTTAAGACCATTACTAAATAGTTGACCCTGTTGAATGACCGAGTGAGATCCATAGAGAAGAGTCGTGAGACCAGGACTGAGCCTGAGTTAGACCCTCGAAGAGCCCTAAACCATGATCCAGAGTACTACCATAGGAGACCCAATTCTGATATTATGGACCCAGATGAGAGAATTCTTTGGAATATCAGATTAGAAGCACTCACTTTTGATGAAAGTTTAGACCCCAAGGTGTTTGTCGATTGGAAAGATGAAATGGATCAATATTTTGAGTGGTAAGAGATGACCGATGAGAGAAAATATAAATTTTTCAAACTTAGATTAGTTTGACAGTCTAGGTTTTACTGAGGGAATATTGAGATGTTGATTAGATAGAGAGGTGATGTTCTCATAACCACTGGAGAGCCATACATGTTAGACTAAGAGAGAAGTATGCACCCATGTCCTACCAACAGAAACTCTTAGACCAATGGCAAAGATTAAGCCAAGGCAACAAAACCGTTTCTGAGTACATTGAGAAATTTGATAAATTTGTCTTGAGATATCACATTGTTGAGTTGGAAGAGGCCACCCTATCTAGGTTTAGAGCTGGTCTAAGGGAAGATATTCAGAGGGAACTATATTTGAGAGAAGTCAATGATCTGCAGTAAGCTTACTATGTTGCTAGATTTTGAGGGGTTTCAGAGATAACCCATGTTCCGTAGACCAGAACCTTCCAGGACTAATACCCCAACCCAGAGACCAGGACCCAGTCAAGCCCCAAATAGTAACCCAACCTAGGCACCCCAGTGAATAGATCAGATGACAAGGGTAAGGCACCCAAAACCTTAGGACCCCTATTCCCAACTCAGCATGTTTTAGGTGTCATAGGACAGGACACTTCGCTAGCCAATGTCCTGCCATGTCCTTACACATAGGTGAGCTTAAGGAAGAAAATCATGAGCCTAGTGAGGAATGCGAGGAAAAAATTATGAGGCTAAATTGAATTTAGATGAGGAGTATGAGGGAGGAGAGGAATCCACAAAGCTTGACCTATTAGGAGTTGTGAGGTGCATCCTATCTCAAATCAAAGTTTAAAAGGATTGGCGTAGGACTAACATCCTATAGACTTTTCTCAAGATAAGGGCTAAGGTTTGCAAACTTATCATAGATAGTGAAAGTTGTGTTAATGTCATTTCATCCAGTATAGTCAAGACTCTAGGATTAACACCTATTCCACATCCTAACCCCTATAAGGTGTCATAGATAGATTCTATCTCATACCTATCAAGATGAGATGCCTAGTCCAAATCCAGTTTCAGTCTTATCAGGAAACGATATGGTGTGATGTCTTACCCATAGGAGTAAGCAGTCTCATTCTAGGTAGGCCTCGGTTGTTCGATCATGATGCAACCCTTTTTGGCTGATCATATTCGTGTTCCTTTAATTATCATGGGAAGAAAATTATGATTTACCTTACCCATCTAAGGAGTACATCAAGAGGGGTTTGAGTCAATTAAAAGAGAAGACACTTGGATTGAACCTAATTAATGCTAAGGAATTAGAATAAGAAATCAATGAAGGTTCACCCATTTGGATGTTGATAGCTAGGGAAACCCAAGATCCGACCCCCGTAGAGCACCATTAGGAAGTTAGAAAAATTTTAGAAGAATTCAAAGATGTCTTTCCCAAAGACCTTTCTGACCACCTTCCATCCCTTAGGGATATTCAGCATGCCATTGACCTAGTCCCGGGAGCTACTTTGCCCAACCTGCCCCATTATAGGATGAACCCAACTGAACATCTAGAGTTGCAAAAATAGGTTGGAGAGTTACTTAAGAAAGGGTTCATTAGAAAATGTTTTAGTCCTTATGCTATTCCAACCCTATTAACCCCTAAGAAAGATGTACATGGAGGATGTGCATAGACAGCCGAGCTATCAATAAGATCACCATCAAATATCGATTTTTCATACCCCGCCTAGATGATATGTTAGACATGATGGCCAATGCAACCACATTCTCGAGAATGATCTTAAGAGTGGTTATCATCAGGTTAGAATTAGACCCAGGGATGAATGGAAGACTGCGTTTAAAACTAAGTATGGCCTATATGAGTGGGTAGTGATGCCTTTTGGCTTGTCTAATGCACCAAGTACATTTATGATGATCATGACCCAAGTTCTTAACATTTCATAGATAAATTTATTGTAGTCTATTTTGATGATATCCTGATTTACAGTAAGACCAAGAAAGACCATTTAGACTACCTTAGGCAAGTATGTCATACCCTTAGAAATGATAATCTCTTTGCTAATCTCAAAAAGTGTGATTTCTTGACCCATAGAGTTGTCTTCTTAGGACTTATTGTGACCCCTAAAGGAGTGTCAGCTGACCCAAAGAAGATCAAGTCCATAGTTGAGTGGCCGGTGCCTACTAGTGTCCACAAAGTTTGTAGTTTTCATGGTCTAGCTATATTCTATAGGAGATTCATTAGGGGGTTCAGTATGATAGTTGCACCCATTACCGATTGTAGTAGGAAGGAAGATTTTGAATGGACCAAAGCCACCAATAGATCATTCCTAGAACTTAAGGAAAAAAATGACCCAGGCACCCATTTTGAAATTATCGATTTTTTCAAAGTGTTTGAGGTTGCCTATGATGCCTCAGGTGTAAGGATAGGAGGAGTCCTAAGCCAAGAGAACCATCCAGTAGCATTCTTCAGCGAGAAGCTCAATGATGCTAAGCTTAGGTATTCTACATATGATAAGGAATTTTATGCGGTAATACAAGCTTTGAGGTACTAGAGACACTACTTGCTGCCGCAGGAATTTGTATTGTTTTTTGATCATGAGGCCCTTAGGTTCCTAAATTCTCAAAAGAAGCTTAACCCTAGGCATGCAAAATGGGTAGAATACATCTAGGCCTATACTTTTGTATTGAAACATAGAGCTGGAACCGAGAATAAGGTGGCAAATGCCCTTAGTCGTCGATCTCTGCTCTTGAATTCTGTTAGGACTGAGGTTATAGGGTTTGAGCAACTAAAGGAAGAGTATGAGTCATGCCCTGATTTTAAGGATATTCACCAGACTTTGATCTAGGGACCATCTAGTAAGTATAGTGAGTATAACCTCTTAGATGATTATTTATTTCGGCACCATAGGCTCTTCATTCCTAGAACATCGTTAAGGAAATTCCTAGTTTGGGAGACCCATGCGAGAGGACTAGCTGGTCATTTTGGTAAGGATAAGATGATCTTAGCTATAGAAGACCAGTTCTTTTATCCTAGTTTAAAAGAAACGTAGCACAAATTATGGCCAGGTGTAGAACCTACACTGTTGCCAAACAGCAAAAACAGAACACTAGCCTTTACACCCCTTTGCCCATACCCGAGCACCCTTGGCAAGATTTGAGTATGGATTTTGTGTTAGGATTACCTAGACCCAAAGAAAACATGATTCGATTTGGGTAGTGGTTGATAGGTTCTCCAAAATGGCCCATTTTTTGCCTTGTTCCTAGACCTTCAATGCGTCTAAGGTAGCCCAATTGTTCTTTGATGAGATTGTTAGACTCCATGGCTTACCTAAGACCATAGTTTAGATAGGGATGTCTAGTTCATTAGCTAGTTTTGAAAAACCCTCTGGCTTAAGTAAGGGACTAAGATGAACTTTTTCACAGCTTACCATCCCCAAACCGATGGCCAGACAGAAGTAGTGAACCGTAGTCTAGAAAATCTTCTAAGATGCCTTGTAAGAGAAAATACCAGGAATTGAAATTTATTGCTACCTAGAACTGAGTTTGCCTACAACACTTTGATCAATAGATTCACTGGAAAGAGCCCATTCGAAATTGTCCATGGGTACAAGCCTAGCAAGCCACTTGACCTAATTCCATTACCTGTTCATACACGAGTCTCCGAGTCTGCAGCATCATTTGCATAGCATATTAAGGACTTGCATAAGGAGATTAGTGTAAAGATTAACTTAAGTAATGAAATATATAAACAGTTGGCTAATTTTCAAAAATGAGTCCAAGAGTTTGTAGAAGGAGATTATGTCATGGTTAGGTTAAGGCTTAAGCATTTTCCTTCGGGAGCTGTTAGAAAGTTACATGCTCATGGAGCTGGTCCTTTTAGGGTGATGAAGAAAGTGAAAACCAATGCCTATGTGTTGGAATTGCCTCCTGAGTTAGGCATTAGCTCTACTTTCAATGTTTCAGACTTAGTAAAGTATAGGGAGCCAATGATGATACCTAGTGAGGCTTTTGGACCTAACCCTTCCTTTGAGAGCGAGTCCATCCTTGTGTGTCCACCTACTATTTGGCTTAAGCAGAAGGATAGGATTGAGCGAATTCTGGATGACCAAGCTATCTCAACCCGAAACAGAGATTACCAGCAATACTTGGTTCGTTGGCAAGGTCGGCCCGAATCTGAGGACTTATGGATTTCTAAAGAAGATTTGCAAAGCTTAGACCCGGACCTGCTAGAGGAGTACTAGAGTCGAACCAACTCTTACTGGATGGGGTCGAGTTCCTCTTACCCTAGGAGAATTGGTGCAGGAGCAAGAGTGAGAAAAAGGTTGCAGGGTTCCATTTGGATATCTGAACCCTAGAAGTATAGTATTTTTCCTAGTTGGTCGAGTCCAGTCTGTTACTGAGTTAGTCATGTTTGGTTTAGTCCAATGTTCAGGTTATATATTTTCATTTTATTTGAGTCCTGTAATAATTCAAGGGAAGTGTATTATTCTTGGTTCGTTGGCAGTATTGTCGTAGCTTTGCTGAGTTCAAGAGCCTGGCCCCTACTCCTTTTTGTGGATCCAGTAACCCTACCAATGCAGAAAAATGGATGAGAAAGATGGAGAAAGCCTTTGTAGCCCAAGGTAGCCAAGAGGATGAGTGAATTAGATTCGCCACCTACCTTCTTTAGGGAGAGGCATATGATCGGTGGCTATTTGTGGAGCAGCGATTGGGCGGATGGGCTATTTTCTGGAAAGAGTTTAAGGAGGTCTTTTATGATAAATACTTTCCCAATAGTGTGCAGAGACAGATGCAGTCTGAGTTTGTTAATATGGAGCAAGAAAATCTTTTCGTGGCCTAGTATGAAGCTGAGTTCATCCGGTTGGCCCGGTTTGCTTCAGACATAATGACCACTAAGAGAGTCAAGATCATCAAATTTACTAAGGGACTGAGATCCAGACTGATGCAAGCAGACAATGCATTTGAGCTCTCCACAAAGTGCTCTGGTGAACAAGGCCTTGGTGATTGAGAGGGATATGAGTGTGGTCCAGAGGGAGTGGGAGTAGTAGAGGAAGAGGAAGGGGTGTTCTTTTGGCCAGTCTTCAAGGCAGGCTAAGAAGTAAGGTGCTCATCAGGCCCCCTCAGGATTAAAGGGCAAGGAGACCCATTGCCTTCACTACAGGAGGTTCCACTTGGGCAGGCGGTGCCACATGATGTCTGGTGCTTGCTTCATTTGTGGGAAGAAGGACCATAAAATGGCCACCTGTCCCCTTTGAAAGGACCAGCAATCACCTTCAGATCGGGGGAGGAACCAGTAGCAACAGCAGTAGCCTAAGACCCAGGGAAGGGTCTTTACCCTCACACAACAAGATCCTGCCGCTTCTAACTTCGTAGTGACAGGTATGCCTGTTACTTAAGTACTCCTTTAAGATTATTTCATTCATATGCAATGTGATGCATTGATCATGAATGATAAAAACAATGTTAAACCTCATGACATCTAAGACAAACTAAACTTTGTGACCAGGTATATTTAAAGTAGGCAACACTTATGCTCAAATCTTAGTAGATTCGGGTGCCACGCATTCATTTATATCTGATACTTATCTTGCCAAGAATGCATCTTTGACACCCATTCTCTTAGAGCAAGAGTTACACATTGCATTCCCAAATGGTGATGTTATGAGGGTAGACTCAGTATGCAGATCTTGCCTGATTAACATGGAGGATAGGAGGTTAAAGGCTATTCTAATCATCCTCCCACTAAAGTCCTTTGATGTTATCCTTGGGATGGACTGGTTGGCCTCCTATCATGCTTCAGTAGACTGCTTCAGAAAAATGATGATCTTCAAAATTCCTAATAAACCTGAATTCAATTTTACTAGAAGTCAGGAGCACCTAGCCTCAGTGTTCGTATCAGCACTACAGGCCACAAAGATTTGAAGAAAGGTGGCCAAGGGTTTCTTGCTGTGGTCAAAGACCTTCAGCAGGAAGAGGTCAAGTTGGAGGATATTCCAGTGGCTCAGTAGTTTCCTAATGTCTTTCCGGATAATTTGAACGAATTGCCTCAAGATCAGAAAGTCGAGTTCACCATTGATTTGGTCCCTAGCATTATATCTATATCCAAGGCCCCATACCGCATAGCCCTAGCTGAACTAAAACAGCTGAAGAGCCAGTTGCAGGAGCTCCTGGATTGGGGATTTATCAGACTTAATGTCTCTCCTTGGGGTGCTCCAGTATTATTCATCAAAAAGAAGGATGGCAGTCTTCGGCTATGCATTGATTACCGAGAAATCAATAAGGTAACAGTGCGGAACAAGTATCCTTTACCGAGGATTGATGATCTATTTGACCAACTCTAAGAAGCCCAAGTATTCTCAAAGATTAATCTTCGGTCAGGATACCATAAGCTCAAGATTAAGGTTGAGGATGTGTCTAATACTGCATTTAGAACTAGGTATGGCCACTATGAGTTCTTGGTGATGCCATTTGGATTGACTAATACCCTGATAGTATTCATGGACTTGATGAACAGAATCTTTAAGGCATACTTGGATCAGTTTGTGGTGGTCTTCATTGATGACATCTTGGTATATTCTAAAAGCCAGGAGGAGTATGTGGACCACCTGAGGATTGTTCTGCAGACTCTTCAGGAGAAGAAGCTTTATGCCAAGCTGCAGAAGTGTGACTTCTGGTTGAGCCAAGTATCGTTCTTGGATCATGTAATATCTAAAGATTGCATATCGGTGGACCCGAAGAAGATTGAGGCAGTTGTAAACTGGAGTTAACCTTCCAATGTATCTAAAGTCAGAAGCTTCTTAGGGCTAGCTGGATATTATCGCAGATTCGTGGAGGGCTTCTCTCGCATTGCTCTACCCTTGACTCACTTGACTCAAAAGCAAGCAAAGTTTGATTGGACTGAGGAGTGTGAGAGAAGTTTCCAGGAGCTAAAGCAATACCTAGTGTCAGCCCCGGTCCTTACCCTTCCGTTAGGATTCAGAGGATTTACCCTATACACGGACACTTCTTGAAAGGGATTGAGATGTGTTCTGATGTAGAATGGGAAGGTGATAGCCTATACCTCCAGACAACTAAAGCCATACGAGAAGAATTATCCTATCCATGACCTGGAGTTGGTCGTTGTGATTTTTTCCTTGAAGATTTGGTGGCATTATCTATATAGGAAGGCATGTGATGTGTATATAGATCACAAGTCTGAAATACATCTTCACACAGAAGGAGTTAAACTTGAGGCAGAGGAGGTGGATGGAGCTACTAAAAGATTATAACTTGAACCTGCACTATCATCTAGGGAAGGCCAATGTGGTAGCCAATGCCTTGAGTAGGAAGTCCTCTTTAGAGTTAGCTTCTATGATCACTTCTCAACCTCACATCCAGAGGGACCTGGAGAAGTTGGAGGTTGGATTGTGAGTACAACGGTCCAATGGATAGGTAGCAGCACTAGTACTCTAGCCAACTCTGATAGATAGGATCAAGTCCTCTCAGAAAGAAGACTTGATCCTAGTTTCTTGGTGTATTTTTATTTCCCATTTGGGCTTATATATTTGAAGATGTTCAAACCCCAAGTTAGCTCCAGGATTTAAACTGGGTAGAGTTTAGAAATATTTTGATATGCTGATTTTGGAGATTAAAAATTAGAAAATTGATGCTGTAGGTATCCAGGTGCCCAAATAGCTGAATTACATTTTTGGATTAGTGCCAGGAGGTAAGTAAGCCATTTATCATAATTTTTATGAATTATTAAAGTATAAAAATTATGAATTTAAATACTATACTAATACTTATTGCATTATTTGGAGAATGAAAAATGGATTTGGTACTCTTATATGCAAGTGATCATTGGCCCTGATAGTCTTTATAATTATTATATTTCTGCAAGTGATTTGGTACCTATACTTGCATCTAATCAATTGACATGGTATTTAAAATTGCCAAAAGTTTTATAAATGTACATGTGTATTTGACATGTATAAACAATTGTAATTGTGAAAAATATATGGATTGCATTTTGCAAAAATACATGTTAGCATGCAGATATTGCATGAAAATGATATTTTATGAATATGCTATTAAGTGTTGCCATGGTCCACTATGACATGATATGATATGTTACACGACTCCGGGACCCACCTCACTGGAGCTACATATGTAAGGGACACCTGAGGGTGTTCTGTTGACGCCGGGACCCACCTTCACAGGGGCGATATATGTGAGGGATACACCCGAGGGTTGTTCTGTTATACGACTCTGGAACCCACCCCCACAGGGGCTACATATGTAGGGGCACACCCGTGGGGTGTTCTGTTGATGCCAGGACCCTTTCTCCACAAGGAATATATATGGAGGATACACCTTTAAGGTGTTTTGTTTACAAGGACATAGTGTATGACCGTGGGACATTGGTATAAAATGAAATTTTACATGCTATATATTTACAGTGGTTTGATTTGAAACTATATTTTGAAATGATACATGGCAATATCTTCAAAATTATTTTAAGCATATGATATACATGATTTGATAACATGATGAAATGTATTTGAAATATGGAAGCTTATGTGTTTTATATGGAAATTGATTTGCTAAAAGCTTGAACTGGCTATATTATATTACAGTAGGCTTACTTACTGAGTGTGAGCTCATTTCAATNACTAGAGGCATCACTCACTTCAACAAGATATACCATATTCCTAATGCGACCACAAAAGCCTAGTAAATGCATAAATACTTCGAAACTCTTAAAAATTTAGATCTTTGATTCGTAGTTTTTTTTTTTTTAAATCCCAGTCAAATAGCTGAATTTGAAGCAATTTTCCTTTGCAATAATGCTGAGAGGTGTAGAAAAATTTATTTGGGAATTGTAATTTTATTGGAGGATTAGAACATCAACTTCACGTTGGAGATTCTTCACCTTACAAGATACAGAAGAATTTCCTTTGAAAGGTGTCTCTTTAATTGTTTTCCTTTGCCTCTTCTTCCCTTTTGTTTTTACTGACTAATTACAAGCCTGACATGGGCTCTTTCATGTTCCCTTCAAAAAAGACATGGACTCTTGCATGAACAAAATGATGGGAATTATGGGAGATTCCAAAATGGAAAGATATCTTCAAGAGGATACAATGCTTCCCATGAAGGAAAAGAATCAATGATATCAAACCAGTTTAGTTTGGAGCCATCAAGACCAGAGTCTCTTTCCACAGAAGAAGTGTGGAGAGTACTGTGACTGTCATCTATGGAGAATGAAGTGCTGGAGCTGCTCGAAGGGTCAACCTGAGGCTTCATCTCTTCAATGTCCAATTTCTCCCATGACATCCCACTCCCATGCAAAAGAACTTCAGTGTCATGGGAGCCAAATTGAACCTCTTTTTGCTTCTCATTTTTCTCTAAAAGTTCTTCTTGGCTAGTAGAAACCAAGTCCACAATCTCTATGCTTTTTTCTTGGACCTGTGAGGGATTGGGTTCTGAGGCACAGTCACTCTTTAAGCAGTCACACTTTGTAGGCTCTTCCATGGGCTTGTGGGTCAAAGGATCCAAACCCATGAGGTGCAATCTCTTCTTGATTCGGGTGTTCCAATGGTTCTTAATGTCATTATCAGTGCGGCCTGGGAAATAAGAAGCTATCTTGGACCACCTGCCATGGATATATAAGAGAGACTCAACTCATGAAAAGAAGATTAATGGCTAACGTAAAAATGATATTAATTGAGATAAAGATTATGAAACAGAAAAAAAAAAAAAAAAAAAAATTTGTTGGATGAGACCTGTTACCGAGGCGAGAATGGAGTTGGATGATTTGGTTCTCTTCGTCCCCAGAGAGTGCTCCTCTCTTGAGATCAGGCCGAAGGTAATTTGTCCATCTTAGCCTGCAGCTCTTCCACATCTCATCAAACCTCCATGACAAAACAAAAACCAAAACACACCCACATCATCTCGTTAGCTAATTCTGAACCAATTTCATCTCAAAGTTATGCAAATTTTATGAAGAGGAGTTCTATTAAGTTATCCTTCTTCCAAATGAGATCTACAAAAAGCAACCAAAGAGCTCTCTCAATAATCTCATTATAGTCCTGTGTAAACTTTTTTTTTTTATATAATAAAACTAATTGGTTTCCAACCAAAAAGAAGGAGAGATACCAGCAAGCTTTGGAACAAGACGCCAGCAATGTATCCCATTATTGATGATGAAGTTGATGAGCTTCTGATCTTCCTCCATTGTCCATGGACCTCTCTTCAGTCCAACCTTCTCGCAGCACGGTTGTCTCCCCATGCCCAACAAGAGAGAGAGAAGACCAAGTGGAACAAGAAGAGCACAAGCTTTGGGTGGAGAGCCCAGCGCATGGGAAGCACCATAGAAGGTGTTATAAGTTATAACCCAAGCTATGCCCAAATTAAGATTCTTGCCAGTTCATGACCAAGCTTAAAGAAATGGGTCGTGTTTGAGGGCCACATGATTGATGGCCGGGCGCACCAAGTCGAGTCAGTCCACAAACCCGGAGAGCTCGCCGGACGTATAGAATAGATGACCGTCCACACAAAAAGTGGCTCGAAACAAATCACCTTGGAAGGTCTCGCTGAAAGATTCTTTGGATGGGCATAAAAAAGGAGAGGTGGTTGACGAGCACGCAAGCATGCATCCATTTAGTCCCCCCCCCCTCTTTTCTTTAGAGAAACAAACCCGGACGTGGAGCGGATTCCGTGGTCCCGGTGAAGCCTGGGCTTGCCTACTGGCTTTAAGGACTGGCGTCCCATTTGTCACCTTTGGGGTTGGTTTGGAAGAGAGGAGGGATTGATGACGCTGTGTCCTAAAAAGGACAACCTCTAAGATGCTGTTCTTTAGATTCTGCTGCCCATTTTGAGATGCCAAATAGTACCTCTTTAGGCAACATTTGATTGAGGAGCGAGCCTATTGCACGAGTGCTGATTTGGACCATGTTTGCCAAGTCCTTTGTTTGGTTTTGGTTTTGGTTTTGGTTTGGACTGATGGACTTTAATGTTTGTTTTCTTTCATTCCTATATATGATCTTTGAGTGTGACCACATGAGCTTTATTAAGATCATGGTATGGATCAAGGCAGGCAAGTTTATGTCAATCAACTACATCGACTGTCTTTGGCTGGCCGGTCTAACAATGTGACAACTTGTTTTGAGATGGCATTGGAAGCAACCCACCATAAAGCCACCTACCCAAAAAAAAAAAAAAAATTTGAAGAGTTCCAATCCCTTCAAATATACATGTTTGATACCTGGAGATGTGAAAATTTTACATGAAAGTTGGTAAACCATTAGGTAAGACAAATAGAACAAACAAACACTACCATTAATGCCATCCTCAAACTCAGGTTAAAGAGTTTTAAGCGTGGGCAATACATTGATAAACAGTTGTATAGAGGTATGCCAACTGTAGAACAAGTCCTGATATATTTACAACAAATCAAATATCTGATTGAATTTTTATTTCAAACATACCTAGCATATTAAAGAAATCATATATATATATATATATATATATATAGAGTTTGATCTAGTTATACTTATATTTGGTCAAATGAATTTCGGGCCTCATGCTGATGATTTGAGCCATTTGATATAATATATTATCTTTTAAATATTTAAATATTAAAAATCATGTAATTTTAAATGATAAAAAATTAAATAATTTAAATAATATAAAATAATGTATATTTTTTAAACTACTTGATAATTGAATTATGAGTTTTTAAATCATATAATTTTTAATGTTTAAGTATTTTAGAAATAGTAAAAACACATCCAACCATTGAAATCATTTGAATCTAATTGAATTTGATTAGAGATGTACTCAATCATAGCCAAGTCGCTCTCTTTCTATATATATATATATAGAGAGAGAGAGAGAGAATTATACATTAGCATAACTCATAAAAAAATATTATTTAGATTCCTTAGTATCGTAAAAATGTTCAAACTCTATCTCTTTTATTAATATTTTAAAATGAGCTAGTGAACCCTTTAGACCTTATAGAGTAATTAAGCGCATAATATACCATATACAATTCAACTTCTAAAGATGCTTCCTGTCATTGCCCATTTACTAAGATTTTTCCAATCAAGTTGCACGTAATTCTCTTTCTTTTTGTTTCTATATATATTCCATAAATCAACATTAAGACCTGCTATCTTAATTTTTATTCAAGTTTTTAAAATAATTGCTTCTGAGAACCTCGTAAGCTTGATGGTTGAAGAGCTTACCTAATTTATTACTATATTTGTATTTTAATTTTTACAAATAATTAATTAATTATGGAAATAAGAGAGCATAAATGTATTCTCATCAATTCCCTCGAAGAAAGAAAGATCACAATGTGTTCCTAAGCCATAACCTTTTTCTTTTTTCATACTTAATAACTTAATTATTTGATAAAAAAATTTACAAAAAAAATTAGCCAACCTTTCTATGTGGCAAACTTATCCAAATCCTTTTACTTTGGTTAAAAAATTTAAATGAGCAAGCTATATTTTTAAGTTGTTATTTATCTAACAAAAAAATAGCTAAGTTGATTATCGGTGACAAAACATTCATCTAATTTTACTTTGAAGAAAAAAAAGCATGTCAAAATCTTTATCTTCTAGATGGTAATTTAAAAAAATGATAATTTTAGAAGAACTGCTATAAAATTTACTGCATCCGTTTGAGGTTCTATGATTGAGATATATATATATATATATATATATATATATATATATATATATATATATATATATATTATAACTGCTATTTTATAAACAACTGTCGCACCGGACGATTCCCGCAATTCCGTAAGCCAATCCTTCTGCTCAGATTATAAGATAGCGCTGCTCAACTCGATGGGCCGAAAGCTAAAATAAATCTATAAAAAAACTATAAAAAGTAATCTTTAAATTTTTCGATACGGGACTAAACGAACATGATGAACAATCACCCAAAGGGGAATAATGTCCAAACGGCAACGAAGAATTTATGACATCCTTCTCTCGTGATTTTCTTTGACCTAGCCATCTGGCCATGCCGACGTCCTTAAAGGTTCAGAAAAAATCTTTGTACATTACCACCGATAATTTGCCCATGTGTGAGCCCGCATCGAGAGACCTATTCATGAGTTTTGAATTGCTGATGTGTAATCCATATGTGGATAAATTATTGTATTCGATGCGGCATATCATCTTACATCGAAGCAATATACAAAGACTTTTTCTAGAGGGCCAATCGGCTCATGGCTGCTTTCCCTACTAGATGTAATAAGTGGCTAACCTTTGTATTCTTTTTGGCGTTCCAAAAAGTAGGCCGTGTTTCTAGAAGGGAAGGTCGCAGGGTGTTTAGAAGCAAGAGAAGAGGAGTGGGAATGAGAGAGGAGATCAGTGAGGGAAGTGGTGGTGATCCCTTTACTTGTGACTAGAATTTTGTGCTAAAATTCTAGACCTAATAGGTAATCTTGATGGTTATCATTTAGCATCTAGTGACCATCCCAAAAAAAAAAAAACTAATTCTAATGGTAATCTGGTCCTTGCTATTAGGGTGGGTATGGCCTTAAATCCTTGGGCCAATTTAAGCCCGATATTGAAAATTGTAGGACCTGAAATAAGATTTTATGCCCATGGGATCGTGCTAGGCTTAATAATTTCTTTTAGGTCCATTCAAAGTTTGGATCAAATTTAGACTTAAGAAAACAATGCCTGATCTTATATATATAGAGAGAGGTGATGACGCCCAATCACTGATCCTGCACATCGGGAACGGATGGATTCTTCAGGCTCTTCTTCACCAGGTTACCTGCAAAGAAGTTCCAGGACTGGAGAGGGTTCTCCGATGGGGACCCTCCGACACCCAAGTTAGCAATTGGGGTCACAGCTGAAGAGGAGCTCGAATGAGCTCTTTTTAGATAAGAGGGTGCTCCATAGAAGAAGAAAGTTCTTTCTGGGCTACCAGATAGCGATTTTTCGGGGATCATCGTGCATACCTGTTTACTGAGCCGGTTCACCTTTTTATAGGGGTTGACCCTGGCACGATCACATGGGATTCCGTGAGAAGGAAATGTCCACGGAGTTCTTGGGAGTTGCGTGGATCTGCACTGGTTGGTGGGTCCTGTCTCATCGGAAAGGGAGAAGCGGCGGTTGGTGGGCTACGTCCCATCAGCTAGCAGTGCTGCTGGGTAGTTGGGTCCAGTCCCATCAGCAACGTGGCCAGCGGGTAGTTGGATCTGGCGTTGTCAGGCGGCGCGGGTTAGAGAGGTAGCGTCCCGAGCCACCAGAGCCGTGTTTGGGCAGGTTTGGAGGAAACCGGGAAGTCCCGACTCTCTCGAGGAGCCGAAGCTTACCTGGGTCGGCCAAGGGTGGTCGTGGCCGACCTAGCCAACTAGGACGTGCCGGGTTGGGCCGAGAAGGGCCGACCAAGAAGGGTCAGGGCCGACTTGGCGGGCTTGGAGATGCCGGGACCGAGGAGGGCCAACCTGGGAAGGTCGGGGCCAACTCGGCGGGCTTGGAGATGCCGGGGCCGAGACGGGCTGACCTGGGAAGGTCGGGGCCGACTCGGCGGGCTTGGAGACGCCGAAACCGAGAAGGGCCGACCTGAAAAGGTCAGGGCCGACTCGGCAGACCCGGAGATGCCGGGGCCGAGAAGGGCCGACCAGGAAAGGTCGGGGCCGACTCGGCGGGCCTAGAAATGCCGAGGCCGAGAAGGGCCGACCAGGAAAGGTCGGGGCTGACTCAAGCGGGCCTGGAGATGCCGGGGCCGAGAAGGGCCGACCAGGAAAGGTCGGGGCCGACTCGGCGGGCCTGGAGATGCCGGAGCCGAGAAGGGCCGACCAGGAAAGGTCGAGGTCGACTCGGCGGGCCTGGAGACGCCGGGGCCGAGAAGGGCCGACCAGGAAAGGTCGGGGCCGACTCGGCGGGCTTGGAGACGCCGGGGCCGAGAAGGGCCGACCAAAAAAGGTTGAGGCCGACTCGGCAGGCTTGGAGATGCTAGGGCCGAGAAGGGCCGACCTGGAAAGGTCGGGGCCGACTCGGCAGACCTGGAGATGCCGGGGCCGAGAAGGGCCGACCAGGAAAGGTCAGGGCCGACTCGGTGGGCTTAGAGATGCCGGGGCCGAGAAGGGCCGACCTGGGAAGGTCGGGGCCGACTCGGTGGACTTGGATACCGGGGCCGAGAAGGGCCGACCTGAAAAGGTCGGGGCCAACTCGGTGGGCTTGGAGACGCCGGGGCTAAGAAGGGCCGACCTGGGAAGGTCGGGGCTAACTCGGTGGGCTTGGAGACACCGGGGCCGAGAAGGGCCAACCTGGAAAGGTTGGGGCCGACTTGGCAGACCTGGAGATGCCGGGGCGCACCCATGCCTTTATTCTGCCGAAATTACCCTTGGGGCTACATTAGCCACATCAGATGCCCCCCTCCCCTGAGCGCTAAGGGCCATGCGTCTGCAATCCTTTTGGCGAAAGGGGCGCGAAAATTCAAAAGGAATGATTGCCTTCCTTAGTGCGTTTTAAATGGGCTGGTGTGCTGGCGCTTTGTTCCGAGGCAGGGTTGCTTCAAAATTTTCCATAATCATGCGTTAGGTGGCGATGACGTTGGCGCCGGACGCTCCGGAGGGGGAGCCCATTGGGTGATGGGAAAAAGGGGAAAGGCATCATCACCGCTCCATTTTCTATGGCTTGTGATTGGTCGGGGATCACATCTCTGGAGTGGATCGAGGCGGCACACCTTGGGCGCCGGCGTGACTTTTGGCTGGTAGCCTGCAGCGCAATGGGCGCGTGCCAGATGGCGGAATATGGGGCGGCGTTAGCTGGAGACGGGGGGCTATAAAAACCCCCCCAAGGGCCTGTAGAAACCTTTACGCTGCCACTGCTTTCTCCTTCTACTTTCTTCTTCTTTGAGTTCTCCTGCAACCTGAGCCTTTCCAACTCCCAGGTTAGTTTCATCCCCTTTTTTTGCCTATGGACCGCCATGCCATTAGAAGGGCAAGAGGCCCGTAGAAGAGTCTTCCCAGTCTAGCAGTGAGGACCAAGCCCCTGTAGCTAGAAGTCGAATGCCTCCGTCGGTGGGCGGTGTAGTCATTCGTGGTGAATCGAGGGCAGCAGGACCCGCGGTCCTCCCATTAGGGCAGTTCCCCTGTCCTATCGCCGTCCGGCGCTTCCTTCGGCGGTGAGTTCCGACCCAGCGGGGCCAGCTGGGGTGGCTTCCACCATGACCTCTAAGGATATAGAGGCCCTTAGAGCTAAATATTATGTCCCTGATTTTATTGACCTGTCCGTGCCGGGGCCCGAGGATAGGGTGACCTCCGACCATCCGGGCCAGGTCGCTCTGTACCAGGAGTTCTTTCGGTGCGGGCTGCGCCTTCCCTTCCATCCCTTTTTCCTTAATCTTTTAGATAGATATATGTTAGTGCCGGCACAGTTGACTCCGAACTCGATTCGGATCATTTGCGCCTTTGTAATCCTCTGCCACTTTGAGGGGGCCCGCCCAGGGCTGTCCCTGTTCCGAGCTTTCTATAAGCTCCGTCGCCAATGTGAGGGTGCTTGGTGGGCATTTACCGCCAGGCCGGGTAGAGCCTTTCCACTGGGTCTCCCATCCAAAATCAGGGGGTGGAAACCTAGATTTCTCTTTGCCCATGTCGAGGGGTTAGGGCTGCTTGGAGGGAGCCCGATACCAGCTCCAATGAAGATTCCACCGTAGGGGATAGGGATAGGGAGCTATTTACCCTATTATCCAACTGTCAAATTCCCAATTACAAGGAACTCCTGTCTGAGGAGAACTGGTAGAGGCCGAGTTAGCCCCATCGACTGGTGAGCTCGGCTCCTGAATCTTTCTATCCGTCCTTCAATTTATTACATGCCGCTGCTCGTTGCTCTTTTGTGCAGCGATGAGGGTTTCCACCAGCGACTTTGAGGCCGTGTTGAGGCAAAAGAGGCAGGCGACTGGGGAGTCATCTAGGCCAGCGAAGAAGCCCCGAGGAAGGGAGCCGGCGAGACCGGCCGTAGCCCCCATAGCCTTGACACCCGCGGGGGAGCCGGCCGAGAAAAAACCGGTTGTAAGGGCGGCCCAGAAGTCTGCGAGGGCCGAGATCGAAGAAGGGGAGATCCCGGCCGCCACCGAGGCAATGGTGGTGGTTTTGGATGGAGAGGAGGAAGCTCCCACCACCGCCGATGTGCCCGAGGCGGGGCGGGTACTATTGCCGTCGGCCCTCCGGCCGCTGCCGAGTCGGAGGGAGAAGGTGCTCCCCCAACCGCCAGTGAGGAGGAGCGGGTCACCAGGAGGCTCGGAATGGGGCGGAGGCGACCGAGGAGCCAAGGGGGGAGCCGGGGAGCACATCCCGCCAACCGGCCTGGCGCCCGGCCCGTCCCCAAGCCGAAGGCCCACAAGTGGGGCAGACAAGGCTGGTTCCCCCGATTAGTTCAATGGCGGATGGCGCGCAGGCCTTCCACCTCATGTCAGGGGTCCGGACTGCCGAGCTCGAAGAGGAGATGCAGGGGATGAGTCACTCCGTGCTCCTGGACATGGTAATGGTTTCTGTCGTCCAGGTAAATTTTGAGCACTTGCAATTCTCCCATATTTCTTCTTCTCTCATAGCTGACATATTTCTTCTGCCACAGTTGGTCACTGGAGCGCTGGGCCTTCGCGAGGCGCTAGCCCAGTCTTCTACCACAATCTCCAAGGCTCTGGCACGGGTCGACAAGTATAGGAAGGAGAGTATGGCACAGGCTAAAAACCTTGCTCGCCTGCGCCAGGAAAACTCGGCCTGCGAGGAGAATTGGGCTAGTCGCCTGAGGGAGATGGAGAGCCAGGCCGAAGTCGAAAGCAGCCGGGCCTCCACGGCCGAGGCCAAGATGGAGCTGGCCTCAGAAGATCGAGGGCCGCTACGGTGCAGAATGAAGAGTTGACTCAGCGGCTCCGACGCGCTGAGGAGGAAACTCGGATTGCGGTGGAGAGAGCGGCCGCCGCGGAGAAGGCGGCGGCGGAGGCTGCAGAGAGAGCGGCCGCCGCGGAGAAGGCGGCGATGGAGGCAGGCTTGGAGAAGGCCGGGGGGTGGCCTGTGCCGACAAGGCCAGCGCCCATGCCGCAGAGGCCGAGAGCAAGGCCTGGGAGGCCGAGGCCAGGGCGCAGCGGGCCGAAGCCGAGGCGGGGCAGGCCGTGCCCAACTACAAGGCCTCGCCCGAGTTCAAGCAAGAAGTCGTCGAGGCCAGCCTCGATGCCTATGTTCAGGGCTTCGAAATGTGCAAGTCAGAGTGTCCACGGCCCTCAAGATCGACATTGCTGAACTCGAAGACATCCGGCCTGGCGATTCTGATGAGGAGCATGCGGAGAAAAAAGATGAGGGAAGCCCGGCCCCGGCGAGCCCTAGGCTATTTTTTCCTTTTTACTTTATTGTATGTAATCGGCCTCAGGCCCAATTTTGTATCCTTCTTCAACAGTCAATGAAAAAAGACCTTTTCCTCTAACTTTTTGAGTTTCAATCCATCCTACCTTCCTCCTTCCGAGAAAAATGCATTACTATGCCTTACGTCTTGTAGCCAAACCGTACGCGCTGATGACGTTGAAGCCGAATATAGTATCTTTTAAGATGCTCCACGACTCCAAACTTAGCCAATATTTGAATGCGTCTCTAGGATGTAGGCTGGCCATATGAACAGTCACTTAAGATATTTCGTGCTATCGCAGGCTGTTCGCAAGAAGGCTCGCCTATGCATGAGTCCCCCAAAGGCTAGGAAGGATTTTCTGGGCGGCTTGATGCCAAGCCTAACTTTGGAGGCATCCAGATTGACCAAAGACAGTTGAAGTTGATTCTGCCATCGTGAGTGGTTTGCATGCTGCTTGAAGGGTAGCTCGGCCGGGTACGAGGCTACTAGGGTCTTAACCGACTCGGGGGCACCGCCGTGCCGGGGCCAAGTGGTGTCCCGTTAGCCGCGATGCCGACGAGCTACTTTTGAACCACTTCAGGGGTTTGGGTGCCGCCTGAAAGGTGACTCGACCGGGTACGGAGCTGCTAGGGTCTTAACTGACTCGGGGGCACCGCCGTGCCGGGGCCGAGTGGTGTCCCATTAGCCACGATGCCGGTGAGCTCCTTTTGAACCGCTTCAGGGGTTTGTGTGCCGCCTGAAGGGCGACTCAACCAGGTACGGAGCTGCTAGGGTCTTAACCGCTCGGGGGCACCGCTGTGCCGGGGCCGAGTGGTGTCCCGTTAGCCGCGATGCCGGCGAGCTCCTTTTGAACCGCTTTAGGGGTTTGTGTACCGCTGAAGGGCGACTCGACCGGGTATGGAGCTGCTAGGGTCTTAACCGACTCGGGGGCACCGTCGTGCCGGGGCCGAGTGGTGTCCCGTTAGCTGCGATGCCGGCGAGCTCCTTTTGAACCGCTTCAGGGGTTTGTGTGCCGCCTAAAGGGCGACTCGATCGGGTACGGAGCTGCTAGGGTCTTAACCGACTAGGGGCACCGTCGTGCCGGGGCCGAGTGGTGTCCCTTTAGCCGCGATGCCGGCGAGCTCCTTTTGAACCACTTCAGGGGTTTATGTGCCGCCAGAAGGGAGACTCGATCGGGTATGGAGCTGCTAGGGTCTTAACCGGCTTGGGGGCACTGCCGTGCCGGGGCCGAGTGGTGTCCCATTAGCCGCGATGCCGGCGAGCTCCTTTTGAACTACTTCAGGGGTTTGTGTGCCGCTTGAAGGGTGACTCGACCGGGTACGAGATGCTAGGGTCTTAACCAACTCAGGGGCACCGCCGTGCCGGGGCCGAGTGGTGTCCCGTTAGCCGCGATGCCGGCGAGCTCCTTTTGAACCGCTTCAGGGGTTTGTGTGCTGCCTAAAGGACGACTCGATCGGGTATGGAGCTGCTAGGGTCTTAACCGACTCGGGGGCACCGCCGTGCCGGGGCCGAGTGGTGTCCCGTTAGCCGCGATGCCGGCGAGCTCCTTTTGAACCGCTTCAGGGGTTTGTGTGCCACCTGAAGGGTGACTCGACCGGGTACGGAGCTGCTAGGGTCTTAACCGACTCGGGGCACCGACGTGCCAGGGCCGAGTGGTGTCCCGTTAGCCGCGATGCCGGCAAGCTCCTTTTGAAAGATTTGGTCCTTGAAGAGTAATTCGTAACGTCAGGAGGGACCCCCCTTTTTTGCTCACGCCCAAGGGGAATACATTATTGAAAATATTGACGAAGGTTGTCCGCATTCCAGGTGCGTGGAACGGGTTGTCCATCAAGCTGCTCTAATTTGTATGCCCCCCGGTGGAATGCCTCGGTGATGCGATAGGGGCCCTCCCAGTTGGAGGATAGCTTGCCCCCCTCTGTAGGCTTTGAAACCTCAGCTTTTCTCAAGACCAAATCTCCGCGGCGAAAAACCTTAGGGCGAACTCGAGCATTGTATACCTGGCTGCTCGCTGACGGAAAGTCGCCATGCATAGTCTTGCCCGATCACGCGCCTCGTCGATGAAGTCTAAATTAGCCCAAATCGGGGCGAGTTGTTTTCTTCACTGAAGGACTCCACGCGTGGACTGGGAAGTCCAATCTCGACAGGAATGATGGCCTCGGATCCGAAGGCGAGACTGAAAGGAGGCTCACCCTCAGGGCTCTGGGGGTCGTGTGATAGGCCCATATCACGCTGGGGAGTTCCTCTACCCAACGACCTTTGGACCCGTCCAACCTGGTTCTGAGTCCCCTAAGAATGGTGCGGTTCATAACCTCTGCCTCCCCGTTGGTTTGGGGGTGCCAACGGAAGTGAATCGGTGATGAATGCCTAGCTCGTCACAGAAGACTTTGAATGCTTCGTTGTTGAATTGGCGGCCGTTGTCCGTGACAAGGGTGTGAGGCAGGCCAAAGCGGCATATGACTGACTTCCAAAAGGAAGCTTTGACTTTGCCTTCAGTGATCTTGGCCAACGCCTCGACCTCGACCCATTTGGTGAAGTAATCAATGGCGACTAACAGGAACTTCCGTTGCCCAGAAGCTGGGGGAATGGCCCAAGAATGTCCATTCCCCACTGAGCGAAGGGCCATGGAGCCGAAAGCGGGTTCATCGGGGTAGATGGTTGATGCTGGATGTGTGCATGGCGCTGGCAACCGTCGCATCTCTGAACTAATTTAGCCGCATCCTCCCTCATAGTGAGCCAAAAATATCCCTGACGGAGGGCCTTTTGGGCTAAGGATCTGCCCCCCAGATGGTTTCCACAGATGCCCTCGTGGATTTCTATGAGGATGTAGTCGGCATCGGCGGGCCCCACATATTTGAGCAGGGGATAGGAGAATGACCTTCTGTATAGACGCTCATCGAGAAGGATAAATTTGGAGGCTTTCCATTTGAGCAACATGGCTTCGTTGCGGTATAGGGAGTGTGCCGTTAGTGAGATAACGAACGTAGGCATCCATCCATGTGGGCTCTTGGGTGAGCGGAAGGATTTCCTCGCCACCCTTTATACTGGGTCTTTCCAAGTATTCAATGTAAGCATCCCTTGCCATGCCGCTGGCAGAGGTGGCCAGACGGGAGAGGATGTTGGCCTTGGCATTTTCACTTCGTGGAATGTAACTAATATTGAAGTAAGTCAGCGAGGAGGTCAGGAGCCGAACCTTGCCCAAGTACTGAGTCATAGCGGGGTCACGCGCCTCGTATTCCCATTGATTTGTCCAGAGACGAGTTGTGAGTCCGTGAAAGCTCTGAGGCGCTTTATTCCAAATTCTTGGGCTAGCCTTAACCCGGCCAGCAGGGCCTCGTACTCAGCTTGATTGTTGGTGGCTTCGAATAGAAACCGCAGGGCGCATTCCGTTCTCTCTCCGCCTGGTCCGGCAAGAATGAGACCGGCGCCACTTCCCTGAGAGTTCGATGCACCGTCCACATGAAGGATCCAAGTTTCCCTATCTTCGCCTGGCTCTGGCTCGCACTGCTCCTTGGTAACCTCTTCAGCCATCTCCTTGTCCAGTGCATTCAACTAGGAAGTCGGCCAGAACTTGAGACTTCAGAGCCGGTCGAGCCTGGAAAGAGAGGTCAAATTCTCCCAGCTTGATGGCCACTTGGCGAGTCGCCCAGAGGTATCTGGACAAGCCAGGATGGCTCGCAGGGGTTGATCCGTGAGCACCACAATAGGATGGGCTTGAAAATATGGGCGGAGACGTTGAGCGGAGACTATCAGGGCGAGTATGACCTTTTCCGCTTTGGAGTATCTGACTTCTGCGTCATGGAGGACCTTACTCACATAGTAGATAGGCCTTTGGGTTCCATCAGTGTCAAGACGCACCAAAACTGAACTAACGGCTTCCGAAGAAGCAGCTAAGTGGAGAAAAAGACTTTCTCCATCTCTTGGCTTGGATAGGAGCGGAGGAAAGGACAGAAACGCCTTCAACCCATCGAAGGCCTTCTGGTAGTCGTCAGTCCACTCGAAGCTATTCATCTTCCGCAAGGCTTTGAAGAAGGGCAAGCATCTCTTGGCCGATTTGGAGAGGAAACGACTTAGAGCCGCTATCCTCCCAGTTAATCGTTGCACATCCTTCTTGCTGGATGGTGGCCTCATGTTGAGTATGGCGCTGATCTTCTATGGGTTCGCCTCGATCCCCTGCTGGGTCACTATGAAGCCCAGGAACTTACCTGCCATGACCCCGAAAGCACATTTCTTGGGGTTCAGCTTAACTTGGAAACGATGGAGGTTGTTGAAGGTCTCCTCCAAATCGGAGACATGATCAACGGTGCGGGTGCTCTTTGTCAGCATGTCGTCTACGTAGACTTCCATGTTCCGGCCTAGCTGGTCTGGAACACTCTGTTCATCAACCTTTGGTAAGTCGCCCCTGCGTTTTTGAGGCCAAAAGGCATCACTTTGTAACAATAAATGCCCTTTTCCGTTATGAAGGAGGTGTGCTCTTCGTCGTTGGGGTCCATCCTTATCTGATTGTATCCCGAGAAGGCATCATGAAGCTGAGGAGTTCGTGCCGGAGGTGGAATCTACCAGCTGGTCAATCCTTGGCAGGGGAAAGCTGTCTTTTGGACACGCCTTGTTGAGGTCGGTGAAATCTATGCAAATCCTTCAGCTCCCATTTTCCTTACGCACATGACACATTGGACAACCAACTGGGGTAGTGTGCCTCCCGGATGTGGCCGGCACTGAGTAGCTTGTTGACTTCCTCGTCAATAGCTTTTGTCGATCAGGAGCAAAGCTTCTCTTCTTCTAGCGAATTGGACGGTGTCGTGGATCAATGTTGAGCTTGTGGGTGATCACTTCGGAGAAATGCCGGGCATATCAGACGTCGACCAGCAAAGATATCTGAATTAGCCCACAAAAAGGCTATGAGATGCTCCCGGTCCTCTGAAGGAAGGAGTCCGCCAACACGGACGGTTCTTGTTGGGTCATCTCCAAGAGGGAAGGTCAAAAGATGTTCAGCTGGCTCTCCTTCGTTGTTAGAGTCTCTGGGGTCGGATGCTTCAAAGTTTGGTTTAGCTTCCAGAGGACTTGATGCCGCGTGATAACAGGGCAGAACTGGGCTAACCTCACCGCGCATCTCCCCGACTCCCCACCTGTGGGGAACTGCACTAACAGACACTGGGTGGAAATAACTGCGTCTAAAAGGTTCAGACCCGGACGCCCCAGAATGGCGTTATATGCCAAGGGAACCCTCACAACCAAGAATTTCATAATCACTGTGCTTTGACGTGGCGGCGTTCCGGCTGTCACAGGCAAAGGTATTTCGCCTTCAACCCTCACGGAGTCTCCAGTGAAACCGACCAAAGGGTCGCCACAGGCTGAAGGAAGTCCAAAGATAATCACATCTGAACAAAGGCATCGTAGGTAAGGATGTCAGCTGAGCTGCCACTATCAACTAATATCCTTTTTATAGGGTGCCTGGCGATCGTCATAGAGACGACGATGCCTTCATTGTTTACATTATCTATGACAGCAGATCCCCCCCAAGAACTACATCGCTCGGTGCCTCCTCCCTCTCGGCCGCTTAGATGCTGAGGTCGATCCCCAGGACACCATTCCGACTGTTCGCTCTGTGGGGGCGTTGTCGACCAGGGCCTAAATAGGCGGAGGCCCCATGAGGGTCGGCAGTGGCTGCTGCGGCTTCTGCACATATTTGCCGAGGTAGCCCCGCTGGATAAGCTCCTCGATGGCCCGCTTCAAGCTGTAGCAGCTGTCGGTGTCATGGCCATAGTCCCGATGGAACCGGCAGTACCGGCTCTTGTCGCGGGGAGGGCCTTTCTTCATGGGAGGAGGACGTTGGCGATAAGGCTCACCCTCGATCTCCATCAGAATGTGGGATTGAGGGGCTAGAAGGGGTGTGAGCTTACTCTCGTCGGGGATGGGGCTCCGATGCCTGTTGTCGGATCGATGAGGCGGGTCAGCTCGCCGGTGTCGAGGGGGCCCGCTGGGCTCGGGGCGAGCAGGCTTGTGGCTGGAGCTTCTTGAAGATTCTCGGTGGGTGAAGTCGGCTTCATCCGCACGGATATACTTTTGAGCCCGGAGGAGGAGATCAGAATAAGAGCTTGGGGGCTTCTGATCCAGAGAGAAAGTGAAGCGGGACGGGAGGAGTCCCCGCTTCAACGCCAATGTTGCCACCGCATCGTCGAGATGGTAGACCTCGAAGGCGGCGGCCTTGAACCAGGACACAAAGTCCCGCAGTGACTCTCCCTCCTTCTGACGAACGGAGAACAGACTGTCGGCTACCCTTGGGATTCACCGGCAGGTGTCGAAGTGTGCCAGAAAGGCTTTCTCCAGCTCCCGAAAGGAGTCGATGCTGTGAGGGGGCAGGCATGAGTGCCATACACGGGCGGCCTTCCACAGAGTAGCGGGGAAGGCCTTGCAGAGAAGGGCATCTGAGGCGCCCTGGACTTGCATCATTGCTTTGTAGCTCTCGAGATGATCGAGAGGATCGGTCGTACCGTCGTACAGGTCCACCTGGGGGAAACAAAACCTGAAGGGGATAGGCTCCTCCAATATCCGGCGGGTGTAAGGAGGACGGGTGTCAAACTCTTCCTCTGGTTGATGGTTGATTTTTCTGGCAAGCTCGTCCAGTCGCCGGTTGTACTCCTCCAGACGTTCCTCCGCCTGTCGGTTGATCATTGGGGCCCTTCGAGATGGCTCGGAGGAGGAAGAAGAAGATGAAGAAGATAGAGAGGGAGACGGAAGTCGGGGCTTCCGCCTTGGCTCCTCATGATGATGCGGCCCCAAAGGGATTTTGCTGGGACCATGATCAGAAGACCGCGGCCGCTTGGATGGCTCGCGGTGGGATTTCCTTGGGGAAGCTGGGCGATGACTGGCCTCCCGCCGACTGGCTTCCCGCTGGCCGGCCTCCCGCCGACCAGCATCTCGCCTTGGAGAACCTCCCCTTGCCGACTGCTGACTGGCGGGGGAGATGTTTGGTGGGTGGCCACGGACTGCTGCTGTTGGAGCCCGTGGACCATAGCAGTGAGCATTTGGACTTGTTGGGAGAGAGTTGCCAATTGCTCCGCCGTTTGGGCGGCTGCATTTGGTGGAGGGCAGGTGACTGGAGGATCGGCAACAAGGGGGTTGGCCTCTTGTTGCCTGACTGGCGGGGGAAGCCCCGCTGGACAGCTGATGGAAGCGTCCTGAGCTCGTGTCACCACCATGATTCTAAAGAGACAAGAGCAGGAGGGAAAGGTTTGGCCAGATGTAGCACAGGGAAGCCCTAGGATACTTGCTGCGTTTCACCCACGCACCCCCCTTCTGGCGCGCCAATCTGATGATGCCCAATCACTGATCCTGCACGTCGGGAACAGATGGATTCTCCAGGCTCTTCTTCACCAGGTTACCTGCAAAGAAGTCTCAGGACCGGAGAGGGTTCTTCGGTGGGGACCCTCCGACGCCCAAGTTAGCAATTAGGGTCACAGCTGAAGAGGAGCTCGAATGAGCTCTTTTTAGATAAGAGGGTGCTCCAGAGAAGAAGAAAGTTCTTTTTGGGCTACCAGATAGCGATTTTCCGGGGATTATCATGCATACATGTTTACTGAGCGGGTTCACCTTTTTATAGGGGTTGACCCTGGCACGATCACGTGGGATTCCGTGAGGAGGGAATGTACATGGAGTTCTTGGGAGTTGCGTGGATCTACACTGGTTGGTGGGTCCTGTCTCATCGGAAAGAGAGAAAGCGGCGGTTGGTGGGCTACGTCCCATCAGCTAGTGGGGCTGCTGAGTAGTTGGGTCCAGTCCCATCAGCAACGTGGCCAGTGGGTAGTTGGATCTGGCGTTGTCAGGCGGCGCGGGTCAGAGAGGTAGCGTCCCGAGCCACCAGAGCCGTGTTGGGGCAGGTTTGGAGGAAACCGGGAAGTCCCGACTCTCTCGGGGAGCCGAAGCTTACCTGGGTCGGCCAAGGGTGGTTGGGGCCGACCTAGCCGACTAGGACGTGTCGGGTTGGGCCGAGAAGGGCCGACCAGGAAGGGTCAGAGCCGACTCGGCGGGCTTGAAGATGCCAGGGCCGAGGAGGGCCGACCTGGGAAGGTCGGGCTGACTCGGCGGGCTTGGAGACGCCGGGGCCGAGACGGGCCGACCTAGGAAGGTCGGGGCCGACTCGACGGGCTTGGAGACGCTGGGGCCAAGAAGGGCCGACCTGGAAAGGTCGGGGCCGACTCGGCAGACCTGGAGATGCCGGGGCCGAGAAGGGCCGACCAGGAAAGGTTGGGGCCGACTCGGTGGGCCTGGAGATGCCGGGGCCGAGAAGGGCTGACCAGGAAAGGTCGGGGCCGACTCGGGGGGCCTGAAGATGCCAGAGCCAAAAAGGGCCGACCAGGAAAGGTCGGGGCCGACTCAGAGGGCCTGGAGATGTCGGGGCCGAGAAGGGCCGACCAGGAAAGGTCGGGGCCGACTTGGCGGGCCTGGAGATACCGGGGCCGAGAAGGGCCGACCAGGAAAGGTCAGGGCCGACTCGGCGGGCTTGGAGATGCCGGGACCGAGAAGGGCCGACCAGGAAAGGTCGGGGCCGACTCAGCGGGCCTGGAGACGCCGGGGCCGAGAAGGGCCGACCAGGAAAGGTCGGGGCCGACTCGGCGGGCCTGGAGACGCCAGGGCCGAGAAGGGCCGACCAGGAAAGGTCGGGGCCGAGAAGGCGGGCTTGGAGATGCCGGGGCCGAGAAGGGCCGACCAGGAAAGGTCGGGGCCGACTCGGCGGGCTTGGAGACGCCGGGGCCGAGAAGGGCCGACCTGGAAAGGTCGGGGCCGACTCGGCAGACCTGGAGATGCCAGGGCCGAGAAGGGCTGACCAGGAAAGGTCGGGGCCGACTCGGCGGGCTTGGAGACGCCGGGGCCGAGAAGGTCCGACTAGAAAGGTCGGGGCTGACTCGGCATACCTGGAGATGCCGAGGCGCACCCATGCCTTTATTCTGCCGAAATTACCCTTGGGGCTACATTAGCCACATCAAGAGGTATGCTTGATTACACTCGAATATAGCCAAGTCTGGATTTAGTCACCTTTTCCATCCTTTAATCTATGTAGTTCATGGATCCTCAACACAACTCAACTCATCTAATCCTTTCCCCAACTACATGGGGTCGGCTACATAAATCTGCTTCCTCCGCTCTGCTCTATTCAGGAATAAGTCGGCATTCAAATTACAAATAGTTATATCTTTTTTAATTATTTCTATCAATGTTAGTTTAGGTCTACCTCTACCTCTATCCTTATCATGGATTGTTAAAAGATCACTCTTTCTAACTGAAGCATCTAAGGGTCTTCGTTGTATATCTTCAAACCACCATAACCGATTTTCTCTTATTTTATCTTTAATTGGGGCTACTTCAATCATTTCTCTTATATATTTATTTCTAATTCTATCTTTTAAAGTTTTACCGCATATCCATCTTAACATACGCATTTCAATTTATGCACATGTTGTTTAAGTATTATCCAACACTCTATTTCATATAACATAGCTGCATAATGGCAGTTTTATAAAATTTTTCTTTCAATTTTAATGGAATGTGTCGATCATACAATACTTTTGAAGCACTCCTCTCATACAATACTCTCGAAGCACTCATCCACTTAATCAATCCTGCTTTAACTCTATGATACACATCTTCACCTAATTCACCTTCTTGCTGAATAATTGATCCCAAATACCTAAATTTTTTACTCCTTGGTATCTCTTAGCTTGCAATCTTCACTATTTCTTTATTTGTATTTCTACTTCCACTAAAATTATATTTCATGTATTCAGTTTTAATTTTACTAATCTTAAAACCTTTAGATTCTAAAGCCTCTCTCCAAATCTCTAGCTTAGCATTTACTCTAGAGTTAGTTTCATCAATCAAGACTATATCATCTGCAAATAACATACACTATGGGATATCATTTTGAATATGTTTGATTAATCATCTATAACTAATACAAAAAGATATAGACTTAAGGCAGATCCTTAATGTAAACTTAAAGTAATTGAAAACTAATTAGTTTCTCCTATTGTTGTTTAACAATAGTTATTGCTTTATCATATATATATTTTATCAATTTTATATACATTTTAGTAACTTTTTTTCTCTAAAACCCATCATATTATTTCTCTAGGTACTCTATCATATATTTCTCTAAATCAATAAAGACTATATGAAGGTCTTTTTTTTCTTTTCCCTATACCTCTCAATCAATCTTCTTAATAAATAAATAGCTTCCATGGTCGATCTTCTAGGCATAAATCCAAATTGATTATTTGAGACCAAAGTTTTAGCTCTTATTCAATTTTTTATTACTCTCTTCCATAATTTCATTGTATGACTCATCAGTTTAATACTTCTATAATTTGTACAGTTCGAATATCTTCTTTATTTTTTTATATGGATATTAATATGCTTTTTCTTTAATTTCTAACATTCTTTTAGTTGCTACAATCCTGTTAAATAAATTGTTTAACCACGACTCTAGCCCTCATGTCTTGAATTTTTTGCTTTTCAAACCTTAATAGGAATCGCATCTGGCCCTAATGCCTTGAATTTTTTGTTTTACTTAAAGCCTTTTAACCTCAAGCATACTAAATCTTCAAAAAATTTATGTTCATTGGTTACTCCTAGGTTATCACATTCTTCTACCCTTAAATTTACTAAATTATTTTTATTTAATAATTTTTTCATCATTCTTTTATCTCTTCTTTTACTAAGACTCTTTCATCTTCATCCTTAATACATTTAATACCGTCTAAATCTTTTATTTTTTTTCTCTTAGTTTTACTAGTTTATATATAGTTTTTTCACCTTCTTTCATATATAGTCTATCATATAAATCATCATAGACTTTAAATTTGGTATTACTTACCATATTTTTAACTTCTTTCTTTGCATTCTTATACTTTTTAAGACTTTCTTCATCCCTAGCCTCTTGCCAAATTTTGTAGTTTGTCATTTTAATCTTGATGGTAACTTGAACTATGTTCTACCATCAAGTTTCTTTTCCTACTAGTTTTACTTTTTTTAATTTTTCTAGAACTTCTTTTGCTATGTTTTTTTATGTATTTAGTTGCTTTTTCCCATATTAAGTTGGGATCAATATCTATATTCATAGTCATTACTCTTACTAACTTTTCTTTAAATAATTCTATTTTTTCTCCTTTTAAATTCTATCATGTAATTTTTGGATTAATAATTTTATATTTTACTCTAGATTTTATTTTTATCTATATGTTTGCTACCATTATCTTATATTGTGAAATTAAACTTTTTCATGTAATAACTTTATTATTTTTACATATTTTTTATTTACCTTTTTAGTTAAAAAAAAGCCTATTTGGCTTTTATTAGATCCAATTTTAAATGTTATTAAATAATTATCATGCTTTTTGAAATAAGTGTTTGCTATTGTTAGATCATACGCCACTGTAAAATCTAATAAGCTCACACCTGCTTTATTCCTATCTTCAAATCCATATCCTTTATTTACTGTTTCATATCCATCTCTCTATTTTCCTACATGTTCATTAAAATCTTCTTCTATATATTTTTTTCTTCTTATGGTATTTTTTGCATTACTTCATTTATGTTTTTCCAAAATTATGTCTTAATTTGTTGATCTAATCCTACTTATGGTGCATATGCACTAATTATGTTAATTATATTATTCTCAATTATAAGTTACCTTAACAATATATTCCTTAAAATTTCTGTTATAATTATTCCTACTCTATTTCTATTTTTAGTTTTTTCAGCATAATATAATTATATTCTGTATTTTCTATTTTCTATATCTTTTACCTGCCCATTTAATTTTTTTGTAAGCATAATATATTTACTTTTCACCTAATCATAGTGTCCACTATCTCCATAGCTTTACCTATTAGTGTTTCTATATTCCAAGTTGCTATTCTAAGCTGATCATCATTAACTAACTTCTTTACCCGTACTCGTCCGTAGTAAAAAAATTCTTGCTCACTTATCATTGCATTCGAGCACTAGTGTGGTGCCCCTTGCCCATTTTTTGAAATATTCAAAGGTAGATGCAACGCATCTCTTAATGGAGACGTCCTAATTCTTCGCATAGTTTGATTTAGTAGATTCATTTTTAAAGGATCTAATAGAATTTTACGTTGGCTGTCAACTACCTAACGCAACCCTCCTCGTTTATCTGGGCTTGGGACCAGACTTGGCGAAGTTAATTCACGGATCCTAAAGATGAAAAATATGGAGTAGCTTTGGAATTTATATGAATCTAAGGATGAGGAGGTAAGTAAATTTTGAACTTCGCTACATTCTAATGTAGCCAAGTCTGTTTCCTCTATATATATATATATATATATGTGTGTGTGTGTGTGTGTGTGTGTGTGTGTGTGTGTTTTGTGTGTTTCTTGAGACATTCCTGCTGGAATAGGCTAACCATACTTAAGCCTGAGTTTAGATCTGATCCGATGCCTCAAGCTATCTTTTTTTAGGCCTAACCCGAGCCTCACCAGCCCATGCACACCCCTACCAGTAGTTGCTTCTCATGATCTTATTTGACCCTATTTGACATTAGATTACTAGAAAATCCTCACAATTATGGTAATTGCAGTGGTGCATTTCTCTCATACTTTAAATGTTAATTTTGAAGCAAGTCCACCGCTACCTCTCCATTAAATTACGTAAGCTTTGGATACCAGCTTCCCTGTGGTTGTTAGCCTACATTGCGAGGTAGATCAATTCTCTAAATATCATTCTTTCTTTGTTATCTTTTATTTATTAAAATGTTACACCATTATTTTGAAGGCATAAGGACATTAAAGCAGAGTAATCTTCTCTTTGTTGACATGTCATACCATTCCTTTTGCTGTGAGAGCAACATTATATAATTCTTTTTGACGTGTTATGCCATTCTTGCCGTCACAGCTTTCTTGGTTAACATGAATAAATTTAGTGCCATTCCTGACGTTCCCCAGTCCTCTATTTTCAACGCAACATTGTATGTCCACAAAATTTGTTTATTTATAAGATTATGCTGTTCCTCCAGATGGCAAAATCATTGAAAACGGATAATAGAAGCACAAGGATTTGAAGAGTTGATCACGAGGCAAGAAGTTTACACAATCATCAAGCTTATCTATCCGGCCAATACAATGATACCGATTGTTTGGAAGACAACCGACGAGCAAAGGTCCCACAGGAACTGCTAGAATATATTTCTGAAAAATTTAATGAGTTCTGTTGACATCTGAAAATGGCTTCCGAATGTTAACAGATCAAATGAGCCTTAATTGGATAGTAGAATATCTTTTCTAACTGCTTGTTGCATACGTTCCTGTAAAAAGGAGACGAAAGAAGTTGAGAAGTTATGTTGGGATTATTTCCAATTCAGATTATTTTGGGAAGAGAAATCAAGGTAAAAGAAGGGTTTTCTCTCAAGAATAAAATTGATCTATTACATTTTATTAAGCACATCACCATATAATATTGTTTCTTGTTTCTACGGATAAACATAATCCTCTTATGATCTTGTCCATCTGAGGCTACCCACCAAAGCATAAAAAGATAGGCCCGTTATTTAAAAGCCCAACTCAGACTAAAAAATAAAATAAAATACTAAAAACTAACAACCATTATATTTTAACACTCTCCTTTAATGGTTGTTCTTGGATACCCATGAGATCTCTAAAGTGAATGAATTTTTCCTTAGGTAGTGCCTTGGTAAAGATATCTGCAATTTGGTCTTCAGTCTTCACATACTTGACTTCAATTTCTTTTCTTCTACCACATCTCTAATGAAATGGTACTTGATTTTGATATGCTTGGTGCGGCTGTGATATATAGGATTCTTTGTCATAGAAATAGTAGATTTGTTGTCACATAGCAGAGTAGTAGCTTCTTCTTACTTTTCACCCATATCTTCAAGTATTCTTCTCAACCAAATTATTTGTTGTGCTGCCAAAGTTGTTGAAACATATTCAGCTTCAGAAGAAGATAATGTCATTGTATCTTGCTTCTTGGATGCCTAAGATATGATACCTGATCCATAAAAGAATACATATCCTGATGTGCTTTACATGTCATCAATACTTCCAGCCCAATTACTATCACAAAACCCAAATAACTTCACAATATCATCCTTGTTTCTGTCATATATGATCCCATAATCTTTAGTACCTTTGATGTATCTCAAGACTCTTTTTGCTTGTCCAAAGTGAATATTACTTGGCTTTTGCATAAATCTGAAAAGTAAACTTGATGCAAACATAATATCTGGTCTTATAATTGTTAGATATAATAAACTTCCAATAATGCTTATGTATAATTGTGCATTAGCTTCACCACTTTTATCTTCTTTCATCAACTTATCATTTACCACAAAAGGTGTTTCCACACTATTGCAATTTTTCATGTTGAATTTTTTGAGAATGCCTTCTGCATACTTCGTTTGACTGATAAATATACCATCTTCTCTTTGACTGATTTCAATTCCCAAAAAATAATAAAGCAAACCCATATCATTCATTCATATCTTCTCATCATATCACTTTTGAAAGTCAAGATCATATTCTCATTGTTACCAGTAATAATTAAATCATCAATATAAAGAGAGACAATGAGAAATTATTACCTTGCTTCTTCACATAAAGTGTTGGTTCATTTGGACTTTTTAGAAAACATTTTCATTGAAGTAGGTGTCAATTTGAGAGTACCATGCTCTGGGTGCTTACTTTAGCCCATATAATGCTTTCTTCAACTTGTATACCTTGTTTTCTTGATCTTTGATGATGAAGCCTTGAGGTTGTTCAACATAAATTTCTTCTTCTAATACTCCATTCAAGAATGCTGACTTTACATCTAGTTGGTGTAGTTTCCAACTTCTATATGCTGCTATAGAAATAAGAGTTCTAATTGTATCATTTCTAGCAACAGGTGCAAAAGTTTCTTGATAATTAATACCAGATAATTGAGAGTATCCCTTTGCTACTAATCTTGCTTTACGTCTTTGAATGGTGCCATCTGGATTGTGCTTTGTTTTGTAGATCCAATTCAAGCCAATGACTTCCTTATTACTTGGTTTCTTCACTAATTCTCAAGTTTTATTTTTCTCAATCATATTGATTTCTTCTTGCATTGCCTTATTCCATACTTCTTCATGCATAGCATTTTCACAAGTTTCAGACTCAATCATGCAGAAATTACAAGAAGCATAAATGTTACTTAACCTTCTCATTTTTATAGGAGTAGAACTTAAAAATAGACTTGACCTTGGAGAAGTTTGTGGTGAACCTTCAACCTTATTTTCTTCATTTTGAGCATCATAGATTTTTCATCAAGAGGAATAATATTTTCTTCAACTTCTTTTGCTTCCAATCCCAAGCAACTTTTTCATTGAAAATTACATCTCTTCTTATGATCACTTGATTTTGCTTCAAGCTAAAAAGTTTGTAACCTTTTGATTTAGAACTATATCCAACAAAGATACATTTTTCACTCACTTCATCAAGTTTATGTCTCATTTCCTTTGGAATATGTGCATAGCACACACATCCAAAGATTTTGAAATGCTTCACTGAAGGCTTTCTACCATACCAGGCTTCAAATGGTGTCATATTTTGAAGAGCTTTTATTGGACATCTATTCATCAGATAAATTGTTGTTTTCACTGCTTCTGCCCAATAAGAATTTGGAAGGCCTTTGTCTTTGAGCATAGATCTAGACATCTCAACAATAATACGATTCTTTCTTTCTGCAACTCCATTTTGCTTTGGTGTATAGCCAACAGTCAATTGTCTTTGTACACCATCATCTTCACAAAATTTCTCTAATTCATTTGAATTGTATTCACCACCTCTATCACTTCTCAACACTTGATATAATGCCCACTTTGTCTTTCCACAAGATTTTTAAACTTCTTAAAGATAGAAATGCCTCTGATTTATGTCTCATAAAATACACCCATGTCATCCTTGAATAGTCATCAATAAAAATAATAAAGTAGATATTACCTACATGAGAAGGAGTTTTCATAGGCCCACATATGTCAGTATGAATGAGCTCTAATAGTGCTTTGGCTCTCCATACATGCTCTTTTAGAAATGCCTCTTAATGTTGTTTTCTAAGTGCACATCCTTCACAAGGTTCTTCCTTGTCATGTATTGCTGGTAGACCATACACCATATTCTTTTGATATAAACTCCTCAAGCTTTGAAAATTTAAGTGCCCAAACCTTTTGTGCCATAACCATGACTCATCATTTACTTCAATCTTCCATGCAACATCCTTTGCATAGTGCAAAATAAGAGGAAAACTTCTATTTTTCTCCATCTTGATTTTTGTCATAAGTTACTTTTTCATCCCTCTATCATATAACTTGCAAACATTATTTCAAAGTGTACCATATGCCCATGCTCAATCAGCTATCCAACACTCAAGAGATTTTACTTCAAATCTGGAACAAGTAAAACATCATGAATGAATTTTCTTTCTTTCTTGGTATTGATTTAAATTGTGCCTTTGCCTCTTGCTTGGACTAGAACACCATTTCCCATCTTCACTTGTGAAATTGAAGAACTGTCAATGTCCACAAAAATAGACTTGTCTCCTGTCATGTGATTGATGCATCCACTGTTAAGATACCATATATTATTACTTTGCTCTTCTGCAGTTTGACATGCATATAGTGTGCTTTGTTGACCTTCATTTTCTTCTGAGAAGTGTGCTTGTTCACTTGCTTTGTATCTGCAATCTTTTTGAACATGTCCAAACTTTTTTGCAATTATAACATTGGGGTTTTCCCCTAAACCAGCAATCTTTTTCAGCATGAAAAGACCTTTTACATATATTGCACCTTTGTTGAGTGCTCTCATAAGATTGCCTTTTGAAAAATTATTTCTTTGCATTTCTCTACCACTTCCTTTCATATTTCTTTCTCTTCATCTATTTTGGTTTTCACCTCTAATGACTCTCTTTTGACTGGAGCATGACTAGATGATTCTTTTTTGAGAATTTTTATCAACCACTTTGAGTTTAGATTGAAAGGCACTTTCAATTGATGATTCTTTATGCCTAAACAATCTTTGCTCATGAGCTTTAAGAGATCCCATTAATTCATGAACACTTAATTCAAAAAGATCTTTAAATTCTTCAACAATTGCAACTATTGTATCAAATTTTGGAGATAAACTAGCCAATATTTTCTCACATATTCTTCGCTCGGTGATGGTTTCACCATAGCTCTTCATTTGATTAACAGTCTCCGTAATTTTGGAGAAGTAATTTTATTTTCTTGCATTCTCAAATTATCTAACTCTCTTCTTAGAGTTTGAAGTTTGATAGCTCTTCCTTTACCTTTATGTTGCCTTGAAATTCCTCCTGCAAGATATCCCATGCCTCCTTTGATTTGGTGGCACTAATAATTCTGAAAAAAATCTTCTTAGATACAGCTTGTTGGATAAATAACAAAGCTTTGACATCCTTCTTTTTGTAGTCCTTCAGTTTGTTGGATTAATCGGGTCTTCTTACCCATTCTCTACTAGATCCTATACTTCTTGTGAAATAAAAAGGGTTGATGCTCCAATAATCATAATTTTCTCCATCAAAAATAGGGATAAAAGGTTGGTGGATATTCATTCCAATATTGCTTGGGGTTGCCATAAATTTTTTTGTAGCAATTTTTTCTTCACTATTTCTTTGTTGATTACCTCGTGGGATAGGCCTTTAGAACTGATGCTTCTCCCTCCATGGATCAACTCCTGGGATAGCCCTTTAGAACTGATACTTCTTCCCCGACGAAAACAGCCCTTCTGATGGTGTAGCCCCTCACGCCAAGACAACAACCACAGGAAGCTTCTTGGCCTTCTTCTTGACAAGATTTGGGCTTTTTTTTTAAATGCTCCAAAGACCCACTTGCTGCCAAAAGGATATGTACCTGTTCTGCCAAAGGCTTCTTTAGAAACCTGGTAGTCAAACTTTGCTTTTTTTTTTTTTTTTTTAATTCTTGAATAGGCCTTGGAAAACAGATGAAAATGGGCCTTCTCATCTTCTTGGTGCTCGTGCGAGTCTTTCGTGTGGAATCTTGGCAGTAACTTCTTGGTGCTGAAATCGAGCGGCATGAGCTTCTTCTTGGTGGTTCTTGATCTTTGATGGTGAAGATAGGGATGAACGAAGAAGAAGTTGGAAGGTCGTGAATCATTTGTTTGGATTTTTTTCACGATTTTGCTTTGGATCTGATAGAATCGGGGAACCAGGCTCTGATACCAATTTTTGTTGAGATTGTTTCTAACTCAGATTATTTTTGGGAAGAGAAATCAAGATAGAAGAAGGGTTTTCTCTCAAGAATAAAATTGATATATTATGTTTCATTAAGCACATCACCATATAAATATTGTTTCTTGTATCTACGGATAAACATAATCCTCTTATGATCTTATCCATATGAGGCTATCCACCAAAGCATAAAAAGATAGGTCCATTATTTAAAAGCCCAACTCAGACTAAATAAAATAAAATAAAATATTAAAAACTAACAATCATTATATTTTAACAGTTATCTCTAAAGATCCCTTGATGCTCAAGCAGCGTAGAATTGTGGAAGAAGATGGAAGCTTAAAGCTCAATAAAACAGTGCTCTAGAATTTTGAGATTGTGGATAGTTTATTTGTGATTTGGATTGCTTTTATTGGCATTCAAAAAGAGTTTTTCTTGGATTTAACCATTTGACTACTTATTGATGGACAACTTTGATGGGCTAAATCCTCAAATACGGTAATTAATGCCTTTGATGGAGTCTTTTAGGACTTTAAGAAATTTTTTTAATTAAATAGTTAACTCTTACTCGAAGTGAGATGTAGCCTCAAATTGAGTGACAGCTTTAGTAAAAGTCACTTGTAATTGAAACTTATTTTTTTAAGAGGATAAGTACTGTCGCGATTTGATCGTTTACATCATGCCATCTTCTACTCTGAACATATATATGTATATATATATTATATATATGTATATGTATATATATATATATATATATATATATATAGATATGTATATATATGTATATATATATATGTATACATATATATGCATATGCATATATGCATATACATATATATGTATACATATATGTATACATATATATACATATATATGTATACATATATATATATATATACATATACTATACATATATATGTATATATATATATATATACATATACATATATCTATACATATACATATATATATATACATATACATATATACTATACATATACATATATATATATATGTATATATATACATATATATATATATATATATGTACATATATATATGTACATATATATATGTACATATATATATATATATGTATACATATGTATATATCTATACATATGTATGTACATATCTACATGTGTATATATCTATACATATGTATGTACATATCTACATGTACATATGTATGTACATCTACATGTGTATATATATATATATATATATATATATATATTGTCATCATGTAGGCAAGCCAACTCATATCACATCTAAGGACAGCTATGCAAAGTACAAAATTATTAAGGGTGGCAAATGAAACTCTGCAGCAAAACATAGGATGATTCAAGGTGGTCAAAAGCTTTCCATGAGGGCAATGGCATGCTCATTTTCATCATCACAGATAGAGAGCCCGGTCCACGAAGCCATGTCATTAACTTGGACGATAATAAAAAGAGCTCAAATCAGGGTTCTAAAGAAGGGCCATATGGTCATGTGAAAAGACATTCAGTGGCCAACAGCTAGCATACTCATCCCAATGCTCACATCCTTGAAGTTTGCCTGCTAAGGCTAATGAAGTTGCTCATTCCGTGGTAGGATTCTAGCAATGGAAGGATTTCATATTCAATCCTGTTTTGCAATCTAATAGTATAGTATAGACATTGCAGCTCAATATATAACATGTGATCATATTTTAAATTTCATCCTGAATATACGATGGCAAGCCGAAGGAATTTATCTGAACTCATTGTAAGGCTTATAAAAAGTTGCTTTTTTGCATCCAATGTTGCTTGGCCCAAAAGGCTTCTGCCAGTAATGCATGGATATATGATTGCCGAGAGTCACTATTGAGATTGCTTGTTGCATGTCAAAACTAAACTCAACCTAGACTCGGACTTAATCGGACCCAATTATCCCAGGTTAAGTACCAAAAATAAATAATCTTGACCCAATCTGAATGATCTACTGCATCTAAAATATAGGACCTGACTTAATCATATGTTGGATTATGTCCAGGCCTAATACCAAGGCCCAAACATGATACTAGGTCAAATTAAGTTTTGACCTGGCCCGTTTGCAGGCCTAGAGACTAATAGTTTTGGGAAAAGCCTTGTTGCACTGCCTTTCAGTGCAGCAAGCGCACACCGGCCATATGGATTGACCGTCTATGCATGCTATCGTGCGTACGATAGCTCAATGAATTTTATCGCGCACCGCACACGCATCGACATGCACAAGCGGCCAATCCGCGCAACCGATGCATGCTTACTATGCCGAAGGATGATGCAGCAAGTCTTTTCCATAATTTTGATGATGGTAAAATTATAAAAACATATGATGAAGACATGTGAAAGAATATAATAAGTGATAAGTCATGAAAAAGATCTTAAATCCATGAGCCGAGCCCTGATTGGTCAACAATGATTAGCTTAACTATTTCAAGAATTAATCTAGTTATAAAAATCAAGAAATAATTATGGGCTATAGATCACCAAGAAGCTTAACCCATCATTAATTAATATAGTCAACCCATTTCAATGCCTATATATAATGGACCAAGACCTCCTTCTCTCTCTTATATTTTTCTCTCTCTTTTTTTTTTTTTTTTTGGTTGTTATCATTACTAGCTTGAGCGTGGATTTTTTCTCAGGAGATCTAGGGACCTCTAACGTGAGTCTTATTGAGTGCAGTTAATCAAGAAGAAGAAGAGGCAGAGGTGGACTTTGAATTGAGTTCGTGCTTTATCAAGTTTTTAATTAAATAAATTTCATCCATGATGTAAAGAGTAGAGAAAAGCATCAACAAGTTTGATAGGGATCTAGTCCATCACGCTTCACCTTATCGAAGCTAACTCGGCAGCGGATTGGGTTGCTGCTTCTGTGGTTCGGCTTTCTGGCCCTTGGATCTTGTCTCCGGGTGACCCCGCCCTGCTCCTTTGCATCAAATTTTGTATTCTGATCTATCTGGGCTGACTCACGCTCGTCTTGTGTGATCGCCCGTTTGTTTCCAAAAAAAAAAAAAAAAAAAAATGGGATAACAGGGACGACCGAGGACGGCCAAGGTTTCTTAGAACATTTTCTGAGTGGAAGCTGATTATATTCAACTTATAAATGCCATTTGTTTTGTTAATTTGAATTCATGCAACTATCTCTATTAGAGAGACAAATATAAAACTCAAATGAATCTTGAATGCAATCTAAAGAAAAAGATTAAGGGCGGATAGCTAAGAGACTGTACGTTTTCCCCTTTTTTTAATCCCTTTCTTACAAAAATGGCAATTTTCCATTTTAAGGCTTGTTTTTGAAAGAATTGTGCCATGAAAGCCAATCACAGTTTTGTATCAGTGGCAAAATTTATAATTTCTCTCAATTCAAGAATGATAATAAATGTAATTTTATATTTCATCATATGTTGTGTCTTATATTTTTTATGATAAACCCCATAGAATAAGGTAATATTTTTAGGGTTACAGAGATAATAGTGAGACCTAAAAACCCTAATCTAGAATATTCCTAATCATAGGATCATAGATTTGGGGATCGATGAATCCGGATAGATTAGCACATCTTATGTATGCTCGATTGTGAGGGTGGTTGGCCTCACGATCACTTGTATAGGGACACTAATATAAAGATGTAAGTGCTCATTAGGTTATGAGTTCATTGAATTGATCTGACAGAAGAATATCAAAAGAAAGTTTTACTTACTTGTCATATAGATTGTTCTCTAAGTGGGAGTTATGTAAGTAATCCTTAGACCTGAGACCACCATAGTATCTTGTGCACATGAATCCATATTTTGGTTCATATTCATTCATAACAAAAGGTTATGTACGGGGTGATGCTGGATATGAAGGATTGTGTATGAAGGTAATGAGTAGGTCAACAAGGATTCGATAACTTCTAGTAAGAGGAATATTTATTCCAAGTAATCTCATCAAATATTGACTCAAAAAATCTTTGATCAAAGTATGATGAAATTAGAAAAGGTTTTCTAATTTATCATCGGTTGAGTCTTCATTAATGATTAGAGATTCAAATGGATTAAGTGTGAGGGTTTGACATTTATCCATGCCCATCACTTAATCGGGTTAAAGAAATAACGAAGGATTGAATTGCACGGTAACTTGCCACTAAAGGATATTTTGATAATTTTTACGAAATTTCTCATCTTCTGGGTAGGCACAATACATTGCTAGATGTCAATCTTGTCTTGTAGGTTGTTATGAATCAATTAGATTGATTTCATAAGTAAATTTGAAGGTTAGTCTTGACATTTTAAGTTGGCCCGATTTGACATGTTCAGATAGTCGGATACATAATCGGGCTAAACCAAAAACCTACTGCTGGCTAGATAAGGAACCCAAAGGGTCACACACAATAGGAAATTGATTGAAGAAGTTAAAATATTTTTATTAGGATTTTTGGATCCTAATTGGTTGGCTAAGATCGCATACTATAGCATATATGGGCTAACCCGAGCTTCTAACTTAATCTGTTTAGGTCAATTTGCTTGCTGATTGGGCTAATAAATTTAAGTTGGACTTAAATTAATATTAGCCGCATGTTGGGTAGCTTATTTAGAGTTTAATTTAAATTTATAAATTTTTCTATATTTTTATGATGATCAAATTCGAATTGGATTCGAATTTCAGTCTGATTTGGCTAGTTTGGGTTGACTTGGTTAGTCTGGATTGACCTGAGGCCTTAGTCCTTTTTTGAACCATTTTATTTCAAATTTAAATGAGTTTAATTTATTAAATATTATTTAAATTCATTAATAAAATAATTTAATAAATTAAATGCTTAATATGGGCTTGTGGGGGTTTGAACTGAATACCCCTTGGACTCTTGGCACCCCCTCAGAGTGGATGGGAGCGCTCCTAACGTAAAGCATCTCCCCCCTCTTCATGCCTCTTGGATGTAGTCCTTTCTCTCCATCCAATGTCTCTAATTGCTGCCCTTTCGTATCTATTTAAAGGGACGGCAGAAGGGATTCTGTGAACCAAAAGAAAAAAGAAAAACAGAGAGCCGTAAGCCCTCCTTCTCCCCTGTTCTTCTCCCCTTGTCTTAATATCACTATCATATTAAGACAAGGCCCTAAGTTGAGATAGAGGAAGGCTATTAGAGTGTGTAGAGGCTTGTTAGAAAGCCTTTGGAAAGCTTTTGAATAGGAGAAAGTCCAAAAAGACGTTAGAAGGCTGCATATGATCAAAAGGCTGCCAGGAAGGTTCTAGCAAGCAAATAGGAGTGCTTCTTCGAATCGATTTTCATGTGGATCACCTTTGGAGGGCATACACTTGTGTGCCTCTTGGAGATTATTGGATTTAGCAATTCAGATATTTTTCTTAGTCATTTATTTTAGATTTTAATTAATTTACTTTTTGAACTGTATAAAGGCAATCTTAGAAATTAAGGTTTTTGGCGATGTTTGTTTACAAAATGATTAAAGATTTTGAAAAGCATGCCTCCAAGCATCCCAAAATTCCCATCAGTTTTAAGGATCCTTGTTAGTCTAGATCCACATAGGATAAAATTATTGGCCTTCTCCCACCTTGGCTCTAGATCACATAATATTAGCACAAACGTAATACATGAGAACTGATCAATTCATTAATTGGAACCCATTTTGTCAATTAAAAGTATGCCATGAAGAAAAAAAAGAAAACCTAATTCATTAAGTACCCCTAAGTTTCAGGAAGTGTAAAATATATCATGATAGAAACAACTCCTGTAAATGATTTTGAAAAAAAAAATTATTTCTTTGAAAATTAAATTATGGATAACTTATTGAAAAAAACAACGACAACGTCGAGAAAAGAGTGTAGCTAGTTGCAAGTATAATTAGAAGAATTTTTCTAGCTAATTAATCATAATAATACATTGAGCATCTACAAATCAACTAAAAATATGATTGACAAACAAAATGACCTAATTCTTGTATCATAAAATAATGTCATAGGGCAATTTGATATCATTTGGTGCACAAGAATAAGATGGGAATTTTATAAATTTTCTAATGAGTGGAAAACTATCCAGCAAGCAGGCCAAGGTCATAATTAAAACTGATTTTCTGATCAATAATGAACACTGAACCATGCCCAAAAAAAAAAAAAAAAAACAAACTGATGTTGTAAAAACGAATGAAAGAAATATAACAGAAGAAAAAACATTTAGGAGATTGCTTGACTAACAATTTAGGCTCTTCAAATTTAAGGTGGGAGATATAGACAACCAAAATATTTTAATGATATATTGGAAAGAAGGTGATCCACTTGGATCATAATACTGTTGCCGCGGAAATCCGTTCTCCGACTCGGGTATGCTTCTGGCTCCTGATCCGAACGCCGATCTCATCATCCCGGGTTGGAACCTGCAAGATAGTCCGCACGCAGAGGGTATTATGGGGGTTGCCCTCTGCAGAGGATCCTTCGACGCCCAAGTCAGTGGAGATTCACAGCAAGCAGATGTGAGGAGAAGACCCTCACAGAGAGATGTTCCTCAGGGCTCTTGTGAGAGCTCTAATAGAGTATGGAGTATGAGATTCAGTGAGTGAAAATGAATGTGTAAGGGGTTGTCTCAGAGTTTATGTGCATATCTGAGAGGTTGGAATGCTGTGGTATTTATAAGTGATCACCTGATTCCTTGTACGTGCCCTGGATGGGGTCTGAAGACTGTTAGGATTCGAATCAAGTTTGTTATGAGGCTAGTAGGGTCCGTATCTTATAGTTAAAGGATCGACGGCTGGGAGAGCTGGTTGATGCCTTGAGATTCAGTGATTACATAGACCTAGGCCACTTTTGCGGACCCTAGGCCACTTCTTGATATGATTCCCCACCTGAAATCTTATTCAGCTATAGTGGATTTTGAACTTTCCCATGCTGGATTCCGTAGAGGTATTTTGAATGCCGTGGTTGGCCTGAAAGAGGAATAGCTTGGTTTTTTGAAGTGTAAAATGGATTAGCTCGAATGATCGAGGAATAGCTCGGCTCGGATGGCCGAAGTATAAGGATAGCTCGGGTTACCGAGGAATAAGGATAGCTCGGCTCAGGTGGCCGAAGTATAAAGGTAGTCCGGGTTGTCAGGATGATCGACCTCATCAAAGATGATTTGACCTTGTCGCTAGAATGTTATACCAGCTGGCCAACTGGCAAGTAGGGTGCTTAGATTGGGTGCAACCCCATCGCCAATGTGAGCGGTCAATAATGCAATGATGATTTTACTCCTCATCACATGCCCCCCACTCCCTAGTCTGAAGTGTAATTTCGGATATAGGGAGTAGAATTCTGGAGCAATCTTATTTGGGGGATTCAAAAAGGTGGGCAATGATAATCTGTGAATGATGGGCCACCGTTTGTCATCATTTTTCGCCGCAACTCGAGGAGAAAACGCCTCATTTCAGTAAGTCATGATAGCGAAGTTCCACGTGGCAGGACTCCTTTATTTTTGCGCATATATCGGGGTTTTTGATGTCTAGGGCTTTCATTCTAAGGTGCTTATTTAAAGAAGGCTGGGGCGGCGTCCCTTCTGAACGCTCCTTTGTCCCTACCGTAGATATTTTCTGCTCTCTCTCTCTCTGAGCCCTTGCTTGTCTGCTCGTGTCTTACCCCTATTCAGCCAATATGAGTGGTCCAGGCGATGTTGCTTCTGAGGTAACCCTAGACAACCTGGTTAGGATCCGTCGCCATTATAGAGTTTCTCTGGATGTAGCCTTATGGGTGCCAAGGACCAAGCATCGGGTTTCAACCGAGCTAAGCCGGGGAGTTTTCTTCTATGAGGAGAGCTTGAGGGTAGGTCTCCGACTCCCTCTTCACCCGTTGATACAGGAGGTGATGAGGTTTTACAACATATGCCCGACGATGGTGGCTCCGAATAGCTGGCACAATCTCATCGGATTCATCTCGATGTGCAGTCGCATTGGGGTGACCACGACTCTTCCTTTATTTCGAGTTTGTTACAATCTGTTTCTGGAAGGAGCTCTGAGTGGCCTTACATTGGCCCTCGGAAGTCATTTAAGATGATCTCCGATAATTCTTCTTTGATAAAGGGGTGGAAATCCTGATTTCTCATCGCTGAAGGGAACATTGGCTCAGATTTCCTGAGAGGATGGGCTAGTTATGTGAAAGATCTAGAGGCGCGTATGGAGTTGAGTGAGCAGGAAAAAAGGGACCTGGCTACCCTTCGCAGCGGTGAGGAGGTCTCTGCCAGCACCCTGTTAGCAGATGATGCCCTTTTTGCCACCGGGCTTAGCTCTGTTGACCCCCAAGGTAAGTGTTCCTTTCCTCTTTGGTTACGATGGCCAGTGTGTTTGGGTATTCCCGTTCGATTAAACCGTTCGGTGTGCTTTCAGCCGAGAGATCGGCGTTTGTGGGCCAAATAAGGAAAGAGTCGGGCAAGCGCCGCAGGGGCTCCAGTTCTGGGGAGAGACTCAGATCCGAGAAGAGGTCTCGCTCTTTTGGGCCCTGCTCAAAGGGACCGAGGAAGGATAGTCCCCGCTACCACTCTCCTATCCCAATGAGGGAGGAAGTGGGAGCGCAGGCTGCGGTTGATAAGCCCTCCCTGCTGGAGGGGGGCAAAGTTACAGAGGAAATCGCTGGGGGAGTTCGGAGGGAGCTGTCGAAGTTTCTCCTTCCCAAATAGTAGTCGTGTCAGATGATACCTAAGAGGTGTCACCGATTGGTCCAGCGATCCTCCTATCGGAGGCTCTTCAGTCACCAGAGGTGGGGAGTCCACCGAGTATGGAAGAGACCCCTGCCCAAGCGGAGGGGTTAGGAGAGGCAGCGGCGACTGCCGAAGCTCAAGTGGAGTTGCCTGCCGAAAGGCTGGTGGAGGTCGTGGTACCTCCCGTTGAGGATCTCTCTTTCGTGGTTCTTGGGGCTACTGCGGAAGAGGCTAAAGTCCGGGTGGAGCCCATCAGGGGTGAAGCAGTAGAAGAGGGGGAAGAAGAGGAATCGCTGGATGGAGGGGACGCTCGGGGCGAGGCTCCCTCAGTCGGGGCCGAAGCATTTGAGGCTCTGCAAGTTAGAGTTCTGGCGAAGGAAGCTGAGCGGATGGTTCCTCGGGCTGAAGTTCCCCAGGCCAGCTCTTCGGCCGTGAGCCCTCTTGTCCACAGCTCAGAGGTGGATGACATGCTCACAGCCTTGATGAGGTCTGTGTTGCGAGCGGGAGGGAGTTCCTTGACAGATGAGCTTGCTGCCGAGGATATCATTGAGGCGGCTTTCGGTCGGCTTGGGGCACTGAAGGATGCTTTCCTTCTCCCTGAAATTAGCAATGCTACTCTCATGACGATGGCTTCGAACTACGTCTCCCGGATGAGTTACTGTACGGAGGTTGGGATTCTTGATTGGTTGGCCATGTCGCAGTTTCTTACTTGTGTTTTTCTCGCAGAATGCCTTGGTCACAAGGGCATTGAATTGGCGCCTGAATTTGGCCACTGGGGCCTGTGCTCAGGCCAGGAAGGAGGCGGCCGATCTTCAGGCGAGGGTGGATTCAACCAGTCGGCTTTCCAGGGCTTTGGCATCCACTAGGGCGGATTATGAGAGGGCGAGTGAGTCTCACTAGCTTGCAGCCGAAAGGGCCTCTCGGCTCGAAACCTAAGTCAGGGAGCTCCAGGGTTTCCACAAACAATCGGACAAGGCTTTCCTAGAGCTATCTCAGATTAAGGAAAGGCATGACAATGAAGTCAAGGCCTTGCATCGGCATTTCGATAAAAGATGGGACCAGCTGAAGGCTAGTCATGCTGAAGAGAGAAATAATTGGGGCAGGAAACTGAAGGAGGAGGAGCGTAGGTGTCGGCGGCAGCGGGATCAACTCGCCGGTTTGAATAAGGAATTTGCCCATATGAAGAGTTGGCTGAAATGGCAAAATGAGTAGATTGCTCGGCTCACCGACAATCTTGATCAATCTCGGCAAGAGATCGAGGACAAGCAGTCCCGGATTGATGACCTCAAGAAGGGTCTGCAGCAAAATAAGTCGGCCAAGCTGAAAGCCTTGGAGAAGGTTCAGGAGCTGAGCAATAAAATGGCTCGGCAGGAGGAAGAGGTATACTGCCTTCCTACTTATTCGTTTTCGGTGCTTTTCTTTTGCTTGTGGGCTCAAACGCCTTGATGTTTTGCAGGTGGAGAGAATTGGGCTCGAGGCGCAGGAGCAATTTAAAGCTCTAAGGGCGGAGTTATCCGTGAGTCGCCAGATGAACGTCAATCTCGGGGGCCAGTTGACTGAAGCCAACAACCGAATTGCTTCAGCTGTGGAGGAGTACAAGAGTTCTGCTCCAATTTTTGAGGAGTGTAGAGAGGCTTGTGCCGATGCATTTCGGTTCGGCGAAGAGGAGACTCGAGCAAAGATCTCTTAGGTGCATCTCGAATGGGATTTGTCTTTTTTGGATGCCGAACTTTTTGATGCTCATACCCCGGGGGCCGAAAAAAGGAATATAAGGACATCTCGGATGCCGATCTTGAGGCTATTCTGGGCCCTAACGAGGCCGCGGCTCCTGAAGAACGCCCTCAGCTCGCTGCCGAGGTACCCGTAGCTCTTCCTTCGGCATTTGAAGTGGGTGAAGCGAGTCAAGCCCCTTCGGAGATTGTCAAAGAGGTTCTTGGGATGGACCCAGACCCTGATTTTTAAGGGTTGCTTGCGTATTTCTTGCCTCCCATATTTGTAATCTGGCTAAGACTTTAATGAATAGATCTTTTGTCTCTACTTGTTTGCCTTTTTTGGATGATCTTTTTGTCACAAATTTTTCTCGACGGCAAGCGAGTCAATTCGTGCTCTTAGGTTGGTATATTTTCTTTGAATTGAGCATCCTGTTTATTCGGAGCTGGACCGATTTGCTTTGCTGGTGTAAGATAGCTCGGTTTGAACTTAAGGAAATGTCTCGATCGAGGCTGAGGTCATGCAGATGGTTCAGCGCATCGAAGCATAGAATAGTTTGGTCAATCCAAAATAAGAGATCGGCTCGTTTGGCCAAGGCATAAGATGGTTCAGTGCAATGTGACCAAAAACTGCGCGAGTACCTCGGCCGAGACTTGGCGGGTAGTGAAATCGTCTCGTTTTATGCCGAGGTGGATCTATAATTCGCTGAAGAACGCTTTGTTTTTTCCCAAGGCATTTATTCCATTGGCCTTTTCTAATGTAGGTCTTTTTAATGTGTGCGATAAGCATTTGATTGCCATTGGACGGTGTCATTTTCACAAGGCGATTTCCCAGGCTTGCCCGTATCTCAAGGACCGGCGGACGATTTCTTGCATTTAAGGCTCTTGATTCAAGATCAGAGAAAAATCCTTTGTCATGCATCATGGCCTGGGAAATGCATCTGGGCTTTGAAAAGCGCTCTTTTATCCTGAACCGCCACGTGATAGCGTGGTCAGGGCATTTTGAATCTCGGGGCTTTCTGCTTTAATGACTGCTCCCGGTCTGTTTGCCTATAAAATGGGGAGAGCGGACTATGCCAGGCCATCCCTCAAAGTCTTTTCTTTTCTGTGAGCCGTAAAGGTTTCCATGGCGTCTGTCCCATTGGGAGCGGAGAGACTGAGCTTCTCCTTTGCAAGTCGGCTCGTCCCGGATAGCTGGGGCGATGAAGAAGCTGCCAAAGAGCAAGCAGTCCTCAAGGGAGGAATTCTCGAAGGTCATATGGAGAGCGCACGGGAGGCCCGCAAAGGTCATATGGGGAGTGCACGTATGCGCTTCCTGTGTGTCCTTTGTTACTTGCCATGGGGACCATAGGAAATGCAAAGCATACGTACCCCCCATGATTTACATGGACCTTGCCTCCCCATTGATTTGGATTCCTTAGCTCATCCGCCTGAGGAATCTTCTTCCCACGTGAGGAGGGAGGAGGGCGATGTTGGACTGCTGGTCCTATGCCTTTTATTGTTGGGCAGTGGCTAGCAGTTCAGCGTCCCATTTTGGGGGAAGCCTCATTGGCACAAGCAGCCACGAGCCCTTGACCTGATTGTGATCCCTTCATGTGTTCATCCGAGGGATTCGTAGATGGCTTGCTTTGTTCTTTGGGATTAACTAGTGGCTCAACAGAGCCTATCTGGTTTCTTTGAATTCTGGGATCGGATGTAGAGACATCGTTATCGACCGAAGCTGTTCAACCAAGCCTTTTATCTTATTTATATTTTCTGTGCTATGATGCACTTGTAATGCCTCTCAAGAGGTTATAATTCTTTCATTAATAAAGAAAGTTTTCTACTCTTTCTTCTTTTATCGTCTGTTTCTTTTCTGATGTGATTGTGTTGAGAGTTGCCGCTCTTATTTTGTGCTTTCCGGCCCGTAGCCTAAGCCACAAATCCAGCAGTGTTTTTGCTACTTGTTTTTGTTAACATGTCATTCAATCCTCTGTGGAGGAAGTGTTTATCTTTGTGTAGGTTAGAGAAAGGCCTGGGCGGCCTCACGGACTTATGCAGTAAACATGGTCCTGTTTAAGGAATGATGTACATATTTCTTTGAGAAGAAATAATTTGCATAGTCTTGTTGGTAATCGGAGAAAAGTTACTAACCTCTACCGAAGCATATTAGGACGTCTTAGTCGCGTCAGAGTGTTTGATAGATCACTCGTTTGAGCCAAGGCTTCAAATAATATATCACTCGGTGTTGCCGAGGCTTCAAATAATATATCACTCGGTGTTACCAAGGCTTCAAATAATAAATCACTCGGTGTTGCCGAGGCTTCAAGATTATATTTTACTTGACGCTGCCAAGGTACGAAGATGGCTCGATCCAGCCAAGGATTATAAAGATTATATTTTACTTGGCGCTGCCAAGGTACGGAGATCGCTCGGCCCAGCCGAGGATTATAAAGATTATATTTTACTTGGCACTGCCAAGGTACGGAGTCCTCCCAGCCCAGCTGGGATATATTTTACTTGGCACGACCAAGGTCCGAAGATCGCCGGGCCAGCCGAGGATTATAAAGATTATATTTTACTTGGCGCTGCCAAGGTACGGAGTCCTCCTAGCCCAGCTGGGATATATTTTAATTGGCGCGGCCAAGGTCCAAAGATCGCTCGGCCCAACCGAGGATTATAAAGATTATATTTTACTTGGCGCTGTCAAGGTATAGAGACCGTCACTCGGATTGATCGAGGCTTCAAATAATATATCACTCGGTGTTGCCGAAGGTTCAAGATTATATTTTACTTGGTGCTGCCAAGGTATGGAGTCCTCCCAGCCCAGCTAGGATATATTTTACTTAGCACGGTCAAGGTCCAAAGATTGCTCGGCCCAGCCGAGGATTTATAAACCTGTCTCTCATCATAGCCATCAAGGAAAGCAACGAAAATAGAAATTTTTTGAATCTTCGAAAATTTAATTCAATGGACAAAGTAAGTTTAGGGAGGGCGTACTCTCACTGATGATAAATGCAGAGATTATCCGAGTTCTACGTCCGGGGAATAGATTTCCCATTTAGATCTTGGAGCTTGTAGGTGCCGGGTTTGATCACCTCCATAATTTGGTAGGGACCCTCCCAATTAGGGGACAGCTTCCCTTGCTCTAGTGGCTTTGAGATGGATGCTTTCTGAAGTACCAGGTCATCCAGGAAGAAAAACTTCCCTTTGACTCTGGTTGAATGGTAGCAGGAAACTCTTTGTTGGTAAGCCGCCATCCGGATCCCGGCTTTCTCTTTGACTTCATCTATTAAGTCCAGATTGATTCGGAGTTGTTCATCATTGGATTCTTCCGTAGCCTTCGGTGCGAGGGGAGGGGAGTCTGACTTCCACGGGGATAACAGCTTCAGTGCCGAAGGCCATCTTGAATGGAGTCTGGCCCGTGGGAGCTCTCTCAGTGGTTCGGTACGCCCATAGCACATGATGGAGCTCCTCCGCCCACCTGCCTCGCGCTTGGTTGAGCTGAGCTTTAATTCTCTGCAAGAGAGTTTGATTCGTTACCTCGGCCTCCCCGTTAGCTTGAGGATGTTCGACTGAGGTCAGGCAATGAAGAATGCCGTGATCTTCGCAGAACTCTCAGAACTTAGGGTTGTCGAACTGCTTTCCATTGTCGGTGATGATGGTGTGGGGAAGACCGAAGCGGTGGATGATGGATCGCCACACGAAGTCTTTAGCCCGAGCTTCGGTTATCTGGGTGACTGCTTCGGCTTCGACCCACTTAGTGAAATAGTCAATCACCATAAACAGGAACTTCCCTTGCCCCGTTGCGAGGGGGAAAGGGCCAAGCATATCCATTCCCCACTTGGCGAAGGGCCAGGGGGATGAGATGGAAGTCAGGTGAGCAAGGGAAGCCTCTAAATATTTGAATGTCGTTGGCATGCATCACAGGCTTGGACAAGGTCGTCAGCATCTTTCTGCATCGTCGGCCAATAATATCCTTGGCATAGTACTTTGTGGCACAGGGCAGACTGTCGAGGTGACTGCCACAGATGCCTTCATGAACCTCCCGAAGAGCATAATCGGCTTCCGATGGACGGAGGCATTTGAGCAATGGCAGGAAAAAAGATCGCTTATACAGCCGATCATCGACCAGGACGTAATGAGATGATTGCAATTTCAACTTCCTTGCTTCCTTTCTATCGGCGGGCAGCAACCCTTCTTTGAGGTACTGGTGCAGGGGGTCCTTCCAGGATGGTTCGGTGTCAACATGCATCATCTGATCAACATTGACGATGTTGGGCTTCTCTAGTACCTCTAGGTGGAATTTTTACTCGAGATCCATTGACTCCATAGTTGCCAGTCGGGATAATAGGTTGGCGTGCGCATTTTTAGCCCTTGGGATCTGGACAATTTTAAATTCATCGAAATAGGAGGATAGATCGCACACCTTTTGGAGATACTGAATCATATTTGGCTCTCGAGCCTCGAATTCTCCCTGCACCTGGCCGGCCACCAATTGGGAGTCGGTGTAGGCAATTAGCTTTTTGACTTTAAGCTCCTGGGCGATTCGGAGTCCGGAGAGTAAGGCTTCATACTCTGCCTCATTGTTTGAGGCCGGGAAGGAGAAGTGAATACCATATTCAAAGGTCGAGCCTTCCAGACTGGTGAGGACTAGGCCGGTGCCAAAACCGTCTGCGCCGGAGGATCCATCGGCGTGAAGCAACCATGGGGCGCTGGGCTTTGGTTGTCCGGGGATATCCAAACAGAGCCATCTTCGGGTATGGTGCATTCGAGGAGGAAGTCCGCTAGAACTTGGGCTTTAATGGCTGGACGAGGCTGATATTGAATGTCGTGCTCGCTCAGTTCGATAGCTCATTTTGTCATTCTTTTCGATGCTTCTGGGTGATGGATAATTGCCTTGAGGGGTTGGTCGATCAGGACGATGACAGTATGCGCCTGGAAGTATGGTCGCAACTTTTGGACCGATGTCACTAGAGCTAGGACCATCTTCTCGGCCCGAGCATACCTCGATTCAACGTCTTTGAGCAGCTTGCTGACATAATAGATAGGTCTTTGGATTCTGTTCTCCTCTCTGATTAGCATCGAGCCAACAACGTCTTCTGAGACCGCCAGGTATAGATTCAGCATTCCCCTAGCTTCGGTCTACTGAGAAAAGTGGCGAGCCAAGGTATTTCTTGAGGTCTTCAAAGGATTTCTGGCAATCTAGGGGTCCACTGAATGTTTTTGGCTAATCAAGTACTTTGAAGAAAGGAAGGCATTTCTCAGCCGGCCGAGCAATGAAGCGGCTAAGGGCTGCTACCCTCCCAGTGAGGCATTGTACATCCTTGACCGACCCAGGCGAAGCCATTTCTTGCAGGGCTTGGATCTTCTAAGGGTTTGCCTCAATGCCCCGCTGGGAAACCATAAAGTCAAGGAATTTCTCGGAGTTGACCCCGAAGGTGCATTTGGTGGGGTTGAGCTTCATCTGATACTTTCGAAGTGTGGCGAAGCTCTCTACAAGGTCTCGATGTGGGATGCCTCCTTGCTTTTTACGAGCGTATCATCAACATACACCTCCATGTTTCGACCAATTTGCTCTTTGAAGACTTTGTTGACCAGCCTTTGGTAGGTGGCACCTACATTTTTTAAACCAAAGGGCATAACTCGGTAGCAATAGATACCTCGGTCGGTGATGAAGGTGGTTTTCTCCTCATCCTCGGGCGCCATTCGGATTTGGTTATAGCATGAATAGGCATCCATGAAGGTTAACATTTCATGGCCTGAAGTTGAGTCCACGAGCTGGTCAATCCGTGGAAGAGGGAAACTATCTTTTGGGCAGGCTTTATTGAGGTCAGTGAAGTCGATGCAGATCCTCCATTTGTCATTCAACTTCTTCACCATGACCACGTTTGCCAGCCAGTCGGGGTAACTAACCTCCCGAATGAACTTGGCTTTGATGAGTTTATCCACCTCCTCTTCAATGGCCTTTTGGCGCTCTGGGACGAAGCTCCTCTTCTTCTGCTTAATAGGCCTGAATGTTTCATCCACGCTGAGGCGGTGGACTAGGATGTCTGGGCTGATTCCTGGCATATCCGACGTAGACCAGGCGAAGATGTCAGCATTCCTCCGAAGGAACTCGATCAATTCTTGTCGAAGCTTTCCTTCCAGCTATGATCCGACTTTGATAGTTCGATCAGGCTGAGCCTCGTCAAGTGGTATCTCCTCCAGTTCTTCAGCCAGCCCTCCTCGTTGCTCGGCGAGATCCTCATGAGCATCCAGCCCATCCACCTCGGGCTTTTTGGATTGGAGGTCGGCAACAAAGCAATGCCGAGCTATAATCTGGCATCCTCGAACCACCCCTACTCCCCATTCGGTGGGAAACTTTATGGCAAGATGAGAGATGGAAATGATGGCCTTGAGAGATATCTACCCCGATCTACCGAGGATGGCGTTGTAAGAGGATTGGAGCTTGGTCACGAGTAAATCCATGAGCATGGTAGCCATGCAAGGCCAGGTGCCGGCTCGGACTGACAGAGTGACGACCCCTTCAGGGATTATGGAGTCACCCGTGAAGCCCACCAGGGTGGATTCTACCGGTCAGAGGCTGTCTACCCAGAATTTTAATCTCACAAAGGCATCAAATACAAAACATTAACAGGCTTTCACTATCAATCAGAATACTGTGTACATCATAGTTGTTCATGTTTAGAGATACAACCAAGGCATCATCATGGGGGTATTGTACCTCCCGAAGGTCTTCATCGGAGAAAGTAAGCTCATCAATCTGAGCTTTCTTCGGCGGTTCTCCTCCTTGCCTGACCAAGAAGATGGGGATCCGGCCGCCGTTATCACATTAGCGTTTCCGATAACTGAAGGATTCGATGGTTGGAGTTGGCGAGGTTCAGGTTGGCGATTCTCTTCATTATTTGGCTCAGGGGAGCCCCTGAGCTGGTTCAATCTACCTCACCGGATCAACTACTTGATCTTATTCTTGAGCTGCCAACAGTCCTCGGTGTTGTACCTGTAGTCTCGGTGGAAGCGGCAGTACTTGGTTGGATCCCTTCGAGCTCTGTTGCCTCGAAGAGGAGGGAGCCGAGGAAGTTGACGCTCGATCTCCATCAGGATCTGAGCTCTTGGTGCGGTGAGGGGAGTATAGCGGTCGAACCTTCGGGTCGGACTCCAAGTTCGATCTTGAGGCGGCGGCGGAGTAGCTCTGCGGTGGCGAGGCAGGCTAGCGCAGCGGTGGGCTCGCTGTCTGTCCAAGCCCTTTGCCTCTTTCTTCTTCATCTGCTCAGCCTGAGCTGACCTCCTCGATTCTTATACCCTGGCATACTTGTCTGCCAGGGACATCATGTCCGAAAGGCTCTTCGGGTAGTTAACCTCTAGAGCTAGGTAGAAGTCTCCCTCCTTGGACACTCCTTCGGCCAGGGCGGACATGGCCACCTCATGGTTGAGATGGTGACTTCTAGGAGGGCCGTGTTGAAGCGGCCAAGGTAACTCTTCAGCGACTCCCCCTCTCTGCTTGATCTCGGAGAGGGAGTCGGATCCCGTCGCTGACAATGGCTGCTGATGAACTGGCTATGAGCAGACAGCTCAGCTCGTCGAAAGAATCAATGGAACCTGGTTTTAAGCTGTTGAACCAGGTTTGGGCAGATCCCCTTAAAGTGAAGGGGAAAGCTCTGCACAGGATCGCATCTGATGCCCCGTGGAACATCATAATGGATCTGAAGCTGCTAAAGTGATCATCGGGATCGGTGGATCCATGATACGGCTCGATGGTAGGGAGCTTGACATGAGGGGGAATCACTTTCCTCATGATCCTCTCGGAGAAGGGGATGCCCTGCTCCACTTTCAGCTGGGATGGAGGAGCTTGCCTGGCAGCGTTCAACTCCCGACGCCACTCTTGCCGCATTTCTTGCATCTGTTGTCTGATCCCTTCATCCAGAGTGGTGTGAGGGATTGATCGAGGAGAAGATGGCTGCGGTGTTGAATCCTGGGAAGACACCGGGGAGAGGGAGCGAACCCGCCTGGATTTGAGTGGGCTCTTCCATCCAGCTCGCTGCAGTGGCAACTTTGCTTTTGCAAGCCGGTGACCGCGATCCGCCACCCCGGGCGGATCAGAAGAAGAAATCACTGGCGGGGCAAGGGCTGCGGCCTCCTTATGAGGTTGAGAAGCAGGGACATCAGCTCCAAGGATTGCTTGGAATCCCTGGACCAACTGGGTCAATGCTTGGGTCATGAGGCTGAGAAGCAGGGACATTTGCATCCTCAATTTCTTGGACATTACCATTTGAATCTCTAAGTGATGTTTCAGGAGCCCTTGTGTCGTCCTCAATTGCATGCATTTCCATCTCATCCTTTTGAAATGCAGGGCACTCAGTTGATTGACTTGATGAACTCTCATCTAATATGATTGTTGAACGTGGAACGATTTTAGAAATAGCCCACCAATCTCGCTTGTCGTTGCGCAAACTTGGATATTCGCAGTAAAACACTTGCTGAGCTTGGGATGTAAGAATGAATGGTTCATATTTCTGCAATCTTCGTCGATGGTTTACTTCTACTAGATTGTAGTCGTTATGAACCCTTTTACCGACAGGAATTGTCGGATCAAACCAATCACAATGAAACAATACAGTTTGTTTCATAGGCCAACCGGATATTCAACTTCGACCACCTCTACTAACTTTCCGTAATAATCCTGCATATTTGCTCCAGCACTTTCTCCTTTAACACATACGTCCCAATTCTGCGTCCCTCTTGAAGATGCTAGTCGTTCAATTTGAAATTTGTATCCATTAACAAAATAGCCAGTATAGGTAGTTACGGTCTTCAATGGCCACAGCGCTAGACATGAAAATATTGACCATTTACCTATAAATTAATAAACTATTCATAATCAATTCGAAAAATAAAAGCCATTATTGTAATTGATTGAGTGATAGTACTCACAAATTCATAAAACCAATAAGCGAACTCTGTTTCTAACTTCTGGCAATTTGATTGATGCTAGGATCCATCTGTCGTTGTCTATCACAATACATCCTTAAGGGATTATAACAATTAAAACTTCTGTTAGCAATTAAATAGTATGGTATTTTACAATTTAAAGTAGAAGTTCTAATTAAGCAATTAATGAAGTGTACATATACTTACTCAATGTATGGGTCGACTTCTCTATAGTTCATTAGGATGTAATAATGTGCTGCATTATACTCCACATCGCTTAATTGTCTTGACTTCTGCCTCCCAAATGAATGGCCAATACTTTTAAATATTGATATTCTATCGTTAGTAGGTTCTCCTTCGTCCACACATATGTCATCGTTACGACCAAGATTGCGGGTCCTCATATGAACGTGACCCTCAAAGTAATGTGAGGCAAAAGCTGAAACTTCTTCAACCAAGTGTGCATTGCATATAGAACCTTCAACCCTTGCCTTATTCCGCACATTATTTTTTAACTTCTTAGGATACCTATATGTAAAGTTGAAAATATAAATAAACCAATGTCAACTCTGTTTACCTCTCGAAAGGATACATCCAGCGATACTGCACGGGACCAACTATACGTGCTTCGTATGGCAAGTGAACCGGTAAATGCTCATTGAGTCAAAAAAACTTGGAGGAAATATTCGCTCCAGCTTGCATAAAATAATTGGAATTTCCTCCTCAAGCCTTTCCATGGATGCAGAAGTAATGACTGCGGCAGATAACTCTTTAAAGAATAAGCTGAGCTCTATCAATGCCTTCCACACATGTTGCGGAAGCAACTCACGAAAAGCTATGGGCAATAACCGTTGTATGAAAACATGACAGTCATGACTCTTCATGCCAAACAACTTGAGCTTATGCATGTCCACACACCTACCGATATTTGAAGCATAACCATTAGGAAATTTTAATCCTCTAATCCAGTTACATAAAACTTCTCGTAAATTTTTGTCAAGAGTGTAACAGGCTTTAGGATAGGTCCCATCAGCATTCTTTCTCAAATCACCTCTTATGCAATACTGATTAAGTTCTTCTCTCGACTTTGCAGTGTCTTTGGTTTTTCCCGGGATGTTTAGTACCGTGTTAAATATGTTATCAAAGAAATTTTTCTCAATATGCATAACATCCAAGTTGTGCCGGATGAGATTTGTGCTCCAATACGGCAAATCCCAAAAAATGCTCGCTTCTTCCAGTTATGTTCTTTACATATACGGCCATTTATTTTATCTGCATCTAGTTCCCAAGCATACCTCAACCCCAAATGCTCTATAGTATCAAATATATCTGTGCCAGACCTAACCGGTTTGACAAATTTTGTGACTGCTTTGTTCTTTCGGAAGGCGATCAAGTTCACCTATAAGGATGATTCGAAGGCAAGAACTTTCTATGATTATCAAACCATGACTGCTTACCACTCTTCTGCAATGTAAATGCATCTGAATCATACATGCAATGAGGGCATGCCAGACGCCCAGAAGTGCTCCAACCAGACAACATTGCATATGCCGGAAAGTCACTGATTGTCCACATCAAAGCAGCTCTCATGATGAAATTGTGTTTCATAGAAATGTCGTAGGCTATGACTCCTGTTTCCCACAACATTTTCAATTCGGTTACCAAGCGGTTGTAAGAAGACATCAATCTTCTCTTTTGGATTTGATGGTCCTGGAACCAAAACGGTCAAAAACATTGCAGTATCTTTCATGCACTTCCACGGTGGAAGATTATATACAGTCAGTATTACAGGCCAACATGAATATTGTTGTTGCCCCGCTTGACCAAACGGTTGGAAGCCATCGGTACAAAGACCTAATCTCACATTCCTTATTTCTTCTAGCGAAAACAGGATGATTTTCATTGAAATGCTTCCAAGCTTTTGAATCTGATGGATGTCGCATTTCATCTCTTTAGATTCATGTTCGGCATGCCATCTCATATCAGCAGATGTAGCCTCAGATATGTATAATCTCTGGAGGCATGGAATAAGAGGGAAGTAATGCATCCTCTTGTAAGGCACACTTTTCCTCCTACTTGTACTAGCTCCCCGTTTGTTTTTTGTACCTCGATTGCCCACAAATCTTACACCATCTCAGCTCTGAGTCTTCACCCCAATATATCATACAATTGTTCAATCAACAATCGATCTTATTAACTGGGAGCCCAAGGCCATGCAATAACTTCTTCGTTGAGTAGAAACTGTCTGCTACAACATTATGATTTGGCAAAACTTCCTTCATTAACCCAGCTACAGAATTGAACGCCTTCTCTGATAATCGATGTTCTGCCTTAATATTCAACATTCGAGCAGCTGTAGAGAATTGGGAATGACCCTCACACCCAGGATATAATTCTTGATTGGCAGCACTCAACATATCATAAAATTGTTGTGCTTCTGGATTTGGTTCTTCCATAAATGTATTCTGATTGAAGTCATTACCCGATGCATTCATCACCATTTTTCATATGTGTTTAAATTCACAAATGGTTCATCTACGGGATTTGACTCTTGTTGGCCTATGACAGCTGCTGGAATATCCTCTGGTTCACCATGACAGTACCAAACATAGTAATCAGGCACAAAACCCTTCTTACACAAATGCACCTTAACAGTTTCCACATCTCTGTAGGCTTTATTCTGACACCTGTAAGTTGCATGGGCACCTAATCCTAGGCCCATCCATCCATTCAGGTTGGCTACATGCAAATGCGATAAACTCTTCCAATCCATTCAGAAAATCTGGATTCAGCAAGCCATCTTTTATCCTTGCATACATCCATGAGCGAGTCCCGCTCATTTTTGTCCGACTTATACAAAGTCTGGTAAAGCATTAAAAACCAAACAATTTAATTATATTAGTCATTATACAATAGATTAATTCTTTTACACATTAAGGTAAATAACAAATATTGTGCCTCTTTAATTATACCAATAAATCAAGGCCGGGCCATGGCTAATCCTTGACGGCTTATCCAGGACCGAGGCCAGGACCGGGGATGCGTTTAGTCATTAGACTTCACAAGAATTCAAGTGTCTTAAATAATTCTACCTTCACTCCATGTCTTAGGTAAGGCCCTATCCCATTCAAGAATATTTTTGTGATATGTTATTTGCTATTAATTATCATGATAGGCATTGAAATTTCGGCAGCATTTCCCCATATGTTCTCCTAAATGTATGGTTATAAGCCACACTAGGAGAACGTATGAGCAAATGCAAACCGAAATCTCACCCCACGATACTAGCAGACTAACATGTCACAAGAAATATTCCCAAACTGTCCACCAGGACAATTTGAGAATTTGCAAGACTAAGTCTTACAAAGTCTCAAATGGGTCTAAAGGTTATAGTGCTGTGAGAAATAATATGAAAAATCAAAGAACAAACTTGACATAGTATGTATGTCATATGGATTTACTTTAAATAAGTAAAAATGGATTCAACCCGGCCTAAACTAAATCTGATTCAATCTAATAACTCAAATCACATAAAAGCTATGCTCTTATCTCAAATTCTTTTTATTAGGAGAAGTTATATTCTTTCGTACTTGAATCTGAGTTCACTATATCAAATTTAATATTCTTGCATTAAATTTAGTTCTAAATGAGCTATATCATTTTTCCTTCATGATATCGAATTTATTTTGATTGGTTGGTTTAGAATTTGAGGAATTATATCAAATTATGGTTTGCTATATCAAATTTCTTTCAATTGAAGAACATGAATATTCTAAATTTTTTTCTAATTTACTAAGAAAATAATTGTGACAATATTTAAAAACTAAATATTTACAATTTGCTAAGCCAAAATATAACAGGTAATAAAGAAATATAAATTCATTAAAAATTTAATCATCTAAATTATCAAAACCATATAAATTGCATGATAAGCATTCTAATAATAATATATCATGAACAATATTTCAAGAAATAAATAGATTCGATAACACAAGACATTTATAAATCTAAATATATAAATTTTAAATATATCAAATATTATGCAAATATCAAATTATGCTTTACAAGATTATAGATTACATGCAAATTTCTCTAATTTCATATAAAATTAGTTCCTAAACATAAATAAATTAAACAAAAAAATTTCATAATGAATGAAAAAAAACCCCACCCTGATATTTTTTTTTAAAAAAAAAATGGTGGCCGCGACTGTGGCCGGAGATGGCAGGGATGGGGGAAAAACCCCACCC
>UESW01001687.1:146811-220989 GCA_900491605.1 Calamus simplicifolius | reverse complement strand
TGTCCCATTGGGAGCGGAGAGACTGAGCTTCTCCTTTGAAAGTCGGCTCATCCCGGATAGCTGGGGCGATGAAGAAGCTGTCAAAGAGCAAGCAGTCCTCAAGGGAGGAATTCTCGAAGGTCATATGGAGAGCGCACGGGAGGCCCGCAAAGGTCATATGGGGAGTGCACGTATGCGCTTCCTGTGTGTCTTTTGTTACTTGCCATGGGGACCACAGGAAATGCAAAGCATATGTACCCCCCATGATTTACATGGACCTCGCCTCCCCATTGATTTGGATTCCTTAGCTCATCCGCCTGAGGAATCTTCTTCCTACGTGAGGAGGGAGGAGGGCGATGTTGGACTGCTGGTCCTATGCCTTTTATTGTTGGGCAGTGGCTAGCAGTCCAGCGTCCCATTTTGGGGGAAGCCTCATTGGCACAAGCAGCCACGAGCCCTTGACCTGATTGTGATCCCTTCATGTGTTCATCCGAGGGATTCGTAGATGGCTTGCTTTGTTCTTTGGGATTAACTAGTGGCTCAACAGAGCCTATCTGGTTTCTTTGATTTCTGGGATCGGATGTAGAGACATCGTTATCGACCGAAGCTACTCAACCGAGCCTTTTATTTTATTTGTATTTTCTGTGCTATGATGCACTTGTAATGTCTCTCAAGAGGTTATAATTCTTTCATTAATAAAGAAAGTTTTCTACTCTTTCTTCTTTTATCGTCTGTTTCTTTTCTGATGTGATTGTGTTGAGAGTTGCCGCTCTTATTTTGTGCTTTCCGGCCCGTAGCCTAAGCCACAAATCCAGCAGCATTTTTGCTACTTTGTTTTTGTTAACATGTCATTCAATCCTCTACGGAGGAAGTGTTTATCTCTGTGTAGGTTAGAGAAAGGCCTGGGCGGCCTCACGGACTTATGCAGTAAACATGGTCCTGTTTAAGGAATGATGTACATATTTCTTTAAGAAGAAATAATTTGCATAGTCTTGCTGGTAATCGGAGAAAAGTTACTAACCTCTGCCGAAGCATATTAGGACATCTTAGTCGCGTTAGAGTGTTTGATAGATCACTCGTTTGAGCCGAGGCTTCAAATAATACATCACTCGGTGTTGCCGAGGCTTCAAATAATATATCACTCGGTGTTGCTAAGGCTTCAAATAATAAATCACTCGGTGTTGCCGAGGCTTCAAGATTATATTTTACTTGACGCTGCCAAGGTACGAAGATCGCTCGATCCAGCCGAGGATTATAAAGATTATATTTTACTTGGCGCTGCCAAGGTACGGAGATCGCTCGGCCCAGCCGAGGATTATAAAGATTATATTTTACTTGGCCCTGCCAAGGTACAGAGTCCTCCCAGCCCAGCTGGGATATATTTTACTTGGCACGGCCAAGGTCCGAAGATCGCTCGGCCCAGCCGAGGATTATAAAGATTATATTTTACTTGGCGCTGCCAAGTACGGAGTCCTCCTAGCCCAGCTGGGATATATTTTACTTAGCGCGGCCAAGGTCCAAAGATCGCTCGGCCCAGCCGAGGATTATAAAGATTATATTTTACTTGGCGCTGCCAAGGTACGGAGACCGTCACTCGGATTGGCGAGGCTTCAAATAATATATCACTCGGTGTTGCCGAAGGTTCAAGATTATATTTTACTTGGTGCTGTCAAGGTACGGAGTCCTCCCAGCCCAGCTAGGATATATTTTACTTAGCACGGCCAAGGTCCAAAGATTGCTCGGCCCAGCCGAGGATTTATAAACCTGTCTCTCATCGTAGCCATCAAGGAAAGCAACGAAAATAGAAATTTTTTGAATCTTCGAAAATTTAATTCAATGGACAAAGTAAGTTTAGGGAGGGCGTACTCTCACTGATGATAAATGCAGAGATTATCCGAGTTCCACGTCCAGGGAATAGATTTCCCATTTAGATCTTGGAGCTTGTAGGTGCCGGGTTTGATCACCTCCATAATTTGGTAGGGACCCTCCCAATTAGGGGACAGCTTCCCTTGTTCTAGTGGCTTTGAGACGGATGCTTTCCGAAGTACCAGGTCATCTAGGAAGAAAAACTTCCTTTGACTCTGGTTGAATGGTAGTGGGAAACTCTTTGTTGGTAAGCCGCCATCCGGATCCGGCTTTCTCTTTGACTTCATCTATTAAGTCCAGATTGATTTGGAGTTGTTCGTCATTGATTCTTCCATAGCCTTCGGTGCGAGGGGAGGGGAGTCTGACTTCCATGGGGATAATAGCTTCAGTGCCGAAGGCCATCTTGAATGGAGTCTGGCCCGTGGGAGCTCTCTCAGTGGTTCGGTACGCCCATAGCACATGATGGAGCTCCTCCGCCCACCTGCCTCGCGCTTGGTTGAGCTGAGCTTTAATTCTCTGCAAGAGAGTTTGATTCGTTACCTCGGCCTCCTCGTTAGCTTGAGGATGTTCGACTGAGGTCAGGCAATAAAGAATGTCGTGATCTTTGCAGAACTCTCAGAACTTAGGGTTGTCGAACTGCTTTCCATTGTCGGTGATGATGGTGTGGGGAAGACCAAAGCGGCGGATGATGGATCGCCATACGAAGTATTTAGCCCGAGCTTCGGTTATTGGGTGACTGCTTCAGCTTCGACCCACTTAGTGAAATAGTCAATCACCACAAACAGGAACTTCCCTTGCCCCGTTGCGAGGGGGAAAGGGCCAAGCATATCCATTCCCCACTTGGCGAAGGGCCAGGGGGATGAGATGGAAGTCAGGTGAGCAGAGGGAAGCCTCTAAATATTTGAATATCGTTGGCATGCATCACAGGCTTGGACAAGGTCATCAGCATCTTTCTGCATCGTCGGCCAATAATATCCTTGGCATAGTACTTTGTGGCACAGGGCACGACTGCCGAGGTGACTGCCACAGATGCCTTTATGAACCTTCCGAAGAGCATAATCGGCTTCCGATGGACGGAGGCATTTGAGCAATGGCAGGAAAAAAGATCGCTTATATAGCCGATCATCGACCAGGACGTAATGAGATGATTGCAATTTCAACTTCCTTGCTTCCTTTCTATCGGTGGGCAGCAACCCTTCTTTGAGGTACTGGTGCAGGGGGTCCATCCAGGATGGTTCGGTGCCAACATGCATCATCTGATCAACATTGACGATGCTGGGCTTCTCTAGTACCTCTAGGTAGAATTTTTGCTCGAGATCCATTGACTCCATAGTTGCCAGTCGGGATAATAGGTCGGCGTGCGCATTTTTAGCCCTTGGGATTTGGACAATTTTAAATTCATCGAAATAGGAGGATAGATCGCACACCTTTTGGAGATACCGAATCATATTCGGCTCTCGAGCCTCGAATTCTCCCTACACCTGGCGGCCACCAATTGGGAGTCGGTGTAGGCAATCAGCTTTTTGACTTTAAGCTCCCGGGCGATTCGGAGTCCGGAGAGTAAGGCTTCATACTCTGCCTCATTGTTTGAGGCGGGAAGGAGAAGTGAATACCATATTCAAAGGTCGAGCCTTCCAGACTGGTGAGGACTAGGCCGGTGCCAAAATCGTCTGCGCCGGAGGATCCATCTTTGGGTATGGTGCATTCGAGGAGGAAGTCCACTAGAACTTGGGCTTTAATGGCTGGACGAGGCTGATATTGAATGTCATGCTCGCTCAGCTCGATAGCTCATTTTGTCATTCTTTTTATGCTTCTGGGCGATGGATAATTGCCTTGAGGGGTTGGTCGATCAGGACGATGACAGTATGCGCCTGGAAGTATGGCCGCAACTTTTGGACCGATGTCACTAAAGCTAGGACCATCTTCTCGGCCCGAGCATACCTCGATTCAACGTCTTTGAGCAGCTTGCTGACATAATAGATAGGTCTTTGGATTCTGTTCTCCTCTCTGATTAGCACCGAGCCAACAACGTCTTCTGAGACCATCAGGTATAGATTCAGCACTTCCCCTAGCTTCGGGCTACTGAGAAAAGTGGCGAGCCAAGGTATTTCTTGAGGTCTTCAAAGGATTTCTGGCAATCTAGGGGTCCACTGAAAGTTTTTGGCTGATCAAAGTACTTTGAAGAAAGGAAGGCATTTCTCAGCCGGCCGAGCAATGAAGCGGCTAAGGGCTGCTACCCTCCCAGTGAGGCATTGTACATCCTTGACCGACCCAGGCGGAGCCATTTGTTGCAGGGCTTGGATCTTCTAAGGGTTTGCCTCAATGCCCCGCTGGGAAACCATAAAGTCAAGGAATTTCCGGAGTTGACCCCGAAGGTGCATTTGGTGGGGTTGAGCTTCATCTGATACTTTTTGAAGTGTGGCGAAGCTCTCCACAAGGTCCTCGATGTGTTGGGATGCCTCCTTGCTTTTTACCAGCGTATCATCAACATACACCTCCATGTTCCGACCGATTTGCTCTTTGAAGACTTTGTTGACCAGCCTTTGGTAGGTGGCACCTACATTTTTTAAACCAAAGGGCATAACTCGTAGCAATAGATACCTCGGTCGGTGATGAAGGTTTTCTCCTCGTCTCGGGCGCCATTCGGATTTGGTTATAGCATGAATAGGCATCCATGAAGGTTAACATTTCATGGCCTGAAGTTGAATCCACGAGCTGGTCAATCCGTGGAAGAGGGAAACTATCTTTTGGGCAGGCTTTATTAAGGTCAGTGAAGTCGATGCAGATCCTCCATTTGTCATTCGACTTCTTCACCATGACCACGTTTGCCAGCCAGTCGGGGTAACTAACCTCCCGAATGAACTTGGCTTTGATGAGTTTATCCACCTCCTCTTCAATGGCCTTTTGCGCTCTGGGGCGAAGCTCCTCTTCTTCTGCTTAATAGGCCTGAATGTTTCATCCACGCTGAGGCGGTGGACTAGGATGTCTGGGCTGATTCCTGGCATATCCGATGTAGACCAGGCAAAGATGTCAGCATTCCTCGAAGGAACTCGATCAATTCTTGTGAAGCTTTCCTTCCAGCTGCGATCCGACTTTGATAGTTCGATCGGGCCAGCCTCGTCAAGTGGTATCTCCTCCAGTTCTTCGGCCGGCCTCCTCGTTGCTCGGCGAGATCCTCTGAGCATCCAGCCCGTCCACCTCGGGCTTTTTGGATTGGAGGTCGGCAACAAAGCAATGCCGAGCTACGATCTGACTTCCTCGAACAACCCCCACTCCCCATTCAGTGGGAAACTTTATGGCAAGATGGGAAATGGAAATGATCACCTTAAGAGATATTTGCCCTGGTCTGCCGAGGATGGCGTTGTAGGAAGATCTGAGCTTGATCACGAGAAAATCCATGAACATGGTAGCCACGGGGCTAGGTACCGGCTCGGACTGACAGAGTGATGACTCCTTCAGGGATTATGGAGTCACCCATGAAGCCCACTAGAGTGGACTCCACCGGTCGGAGGCTTTCTACCCAAATTTTAACCTCACAAAGGCATCGAAATACAGAACGTTAACAGAACTTCTACTATCCACCAAAATCCGGTGTACATTATAATTATTCATGTTTAAAGATACAACCAAGCATCATCATGGGGGTACTGTACCTCCCCAAGGTCTTCATCAGAGAAGGTGAGCTCATCGACCCGAGCTTTCTTCGACGGGTTCTCCTCCTTGCCTGGCCAAGAAGATGGGGATCGGCCGCCGTTATCACATTAACGTTGCCGATAACTGAAGGATTTGGTGGTGGGAGTTGGCGAGGCTTAGGCTTGCGATTCTCTTCGTTATTTGGCTCAGGGGGCCCCTAAACCGGTTCAATCTGCCTCGCCGGATCAATTGCTCGATCTCATTCTTGAGCTGCCAACAGTCCTCGATATCGTGCCCGTAGTCCCGATGAAAGCAGCAGTACTTGGTCGGGTCCCTCCGAGCTCCGTTGCCTCGAAGAGGAGGGGGCCGAGGAAGCTGACGCTCGATCTCCATCAGGATCTATGCTCTCGGCGCAGTAAGAAGAGTATAGCGGTCGAACCTTTGGGCCGGACTTCGAGTTCGGTCTCGAGGTGGCGGCGGAGGAGCCCTGCAGTGGCGAGGCAGGCTAGCGTGCGGTGGGCTGCTGTCTGTCTGAGCCCTTTGCCTCTTTCTTCTTCAGCTGCTCAGCCCGAGCTGACCTCCTCGATTCTTCCATCCTGGCGTACTTGTCCGCCAGGGACATCATGTCTGAAAGGCTCTTCGGGTAATTAACCTCCAGAGCTAGGTAGAAGTCTCCCTCTTTGGACACTCCTCTGGCCAGGGCGGACATGGCCACCTCGTGGTTGAGATGGTCGACTTCTAAGAGGGCCGTGTTGAAGCGGCCGAGGTAATTCTTCAGCGACTCCCTCTCTCTACTTGATCTCGGAGAGGGAGTCGGATCTCCATCGCTAGCGACGGCTGCTGACGAACTGGCTAATGAACAGACAGCTAAGCTCGTCAAAAGAATCAATGGAACCTGGCTTTAAACTGTTGAACCAGGTTCGGGCAGATCCCCTTAAAGTGGAGGGGAAGGCTCTGCACAGGATCGCATCTGATGCCCCGTGGAACATCATGATGGATCTGAAGCTGCTAAATGGTCGTCGGGGTCAGTGGATCCATGATACGGCTCGATGGTAGGGACCTTGACATGAGGGGGAATCACTTCCCTTATGATCCTCTCAAGAAGGGGATGCCCTGCTCCACTTTCGGCTGGGATGGAGGAGCTTGCTTGGCGGCATCCAACTCCCGACGCCATTCTTGCTGCATCTTCTATGCATCTGTTGATCCCTTCATCAAGAGTGGTATGAGGGATCGATCGAGGAGAAGATGGCAGCGGTGTCGAATCCTGGGAAGACACCGGGAGAGAGAGCGAACCCGCCTGGATCTGAGCGGGCTCTTCCCTCCAGCTTGCTGCAGTGGCGGCTTCACCTTTGCGGCCGGTGACCGTGATCCATCGCCTCAGGCGGATCAGAAGAAGAGATCGCTGGCGAGGTAGGGGCAGCGGCCTCCTCATGAGGCTGAGAAGCAGGGATCAGCTCCAAGGTTTGCTTGGAATCCCTGGACTAACTGGGTCAATGCTTGGGTCATGAGGCTGAGAAGCAGGGACATTTGCATCCTCAATTTCTTGGACATCACCATTTGAATCTCTAAGTGATGTTTCAGGAGCCCTTGTGTCATCCTCAATTGCATGCATTTCCATCTCATCCTCTTGAAATGCAGGACACTCAGTTGATTGACTTGATGAACTCTCATCTAATATGATTGTTGAACGTGGAATGATTTTAGAAACAGCCCACCAATCTCGCTTGTCGTTGCGCAAACTTGGATATCCGCAGTAAAACACTTGCTGAGCTTGGGATGTAAGAATGAATGGTTCATATTTCTACAATCTTCATCGATGGTTTACTTCAACTAGATTGTAGTCGTTATGAACCCTTTTACCGACAGGAATTGTCGGATCAAACCAATCACAATGAAACAATACAGTTTGTTTCATAGGCCAACCGGGATATTCAACTTCGACCACCTTACTAACTTTCCGTAATAATCCTGCATATTTGCTCCAGCACTTTCTCCTTTAACACATACGTCCCAATTCTGCGTCCCTCTTGAAGATGCTAGTCGTTCAATTTGAAATTTGTATCCATTAACAAAATAGCCAGTATAGGTAGTTACGATCTTCAATGGCCACAGCGCTAGACATTTAATGAAAATATTGACCATTTACCTATAAATTAATAACTATTCATAATCAATTCGAAAAATAAAAGCCATTATTGTAATTGATTGAGTGATAGTACTCACAAATTCATAAAACCAATAAGCGAACTCTGTTTCTAACTTCTGGCAATTTGACTGATGCTAGGATCCATCTGTCGTTGTTTATCACAATATATCCTTAAGGGATTATAACAATTAAAACTTCTGTTAGCAATTAAATAGTATGGTATTTTACAATTTAAAGTAGAAGTTCTAATTAAGCAATTAATGAAGTGTACATATACTTACTCAATGTATGGGTCGACTTCTCTACAGTTCATTAGGATGTAATAATGTGCTGCATTATACTCCACATCGCTTAATTGTCTTGACTTCGCCTCCCAAATGAACGGCCAATACTTTTAAATATTGATATTCTATCGTTAGTAGGTTCTCCTTCGTCCACACATATGTCATCGTTACGACCAAGATTGTGGGTCCTCATATGAACGTGACCCTCAAAGTAATGTGAGGCAAAAGCTGAAACTTCTTCAACCAAGTGCGCATTGCATATAGAACCTTCAACCCTTGCCTTATTCCGCACATTATTTTTTAACTTCTTAGGATACCTATATGTAAAGTTGAAAATATAAATAAACCAACTTCCTCGCATAAATAAAATAATATTTGAAATGTCAACATGTATTACTGATTTGGGTGTTTACCTCTCGAAAGGATACATCCAGCGATACTGCACGGGACCAACTATACGTGCTTCGTATGGCAAGTGAACCGGTAAATGCTCCATTGAGTCAAAAAACTTGGAGGAAATATTCGCTCCAGCTTGCATAAAATAATTGAATTTCCTCCTCAAGCCTTTCCATGGATGCAGAAGTAATGACTGCGGCAGATAACTCTTTAAAGAACAAGCTGAGCTCTATCAATGCCTTCCACACATGTTGCGGAAGCAACTCACGAAAAGCTATGGGCAATAACCGTTGTATGAAAACATGACAGTCATGACTCTTCATGCCAAACAACTTGAGCTTATGCATGTCCACACACCTACCGATATTTGAAGCATAACCATTAGGAAATTTTAATCCTCTAATCCAGTTACATAAAACTTCTCGTAAATTTTTGTCAAGAGTGTAACAGGCTTTAGGATAGGTCCCATCAGCATTCTTTCTCAAATCACCTCTTATGCAATACTGATTAAGTTCTTCTCTCGACTTTGCAGTGTCTTTGGTTTTTCCCGAGATGTTTAGTACCGTGTTAAATATGTTATCAAAGAAATTTTTCTCAATATGCATAACATCCAAGTTGTGCCGGATGAGATTTGTGCTCCAATACGGCAAATCCCAAAAAATGCTCCGCTTCTTCCAGTTATGTTCTTTACATATACGGCCATTTATTTATCTGCATCTAGTTCCCAAGCATACCTCAACCCCAAATGCTCTATAGTATCAAATATATTGTGCCAGACCTAACCGGTTGACAAATTTTGTGACTGCTTTGTTCTTTCGGAAGGCGATCAAGTTCCGCCTATAAGGATGATTCGAAGGCAAGAACTTTCTATGATTATCAAACCATGACTGCTTACCACTCTTCTGCAATGTAAATGCATCTGAATCATACATGCAATGAGGGCATGCCAGATGCCCAGAAGTGCTCCAACCAGACAACATTGCATATGCCGGAAAGTCACTGATTGTCCACATCAAAGCAGTTCTCATGATGAAATTGTGTTTCATAGAAATGTCGTAGGCTATGACTCCTGTTTCCCACAACATTTTCAATTCGGTTACCAGCGGTTGTAAGAAGACATCAATCTTCTCTTTTGGATTTGATGGTCCTGGAACCAAAACTGTCAAAAACATTGCAGTATCTTTCATGCACTTCTGTGGAAGATTATATACAGTCAGTATTACAGGCCAACATGAATATTGTTGTTGCCCGCTTGACCAAACGGTTGGAAGCCATCGGTACAAAGACCTAATCTCACATTCCTTATTTCTTCTACGAAATTAGGATGATTTTCATTGAAATGCTTTTAAGCTTTTGAATCTGATGGATGTCGCATTTCATCTTCTTTAGATTCATGTTCGGCATGCCATCTCATATCAGCAGATGTAGCCTCAGATATGTATAATCTCTGGAGGCATGGAATAAGAGGGAAGTAATGCATCCTCTTGTAAGGCACACTTTTCCTCCTACTTGTACTAGCTCCCCGTTTGCCGTTTTTGTACCTCGATTGCCCGCAAATCTTACACCATCTCAGCTCTGAGTCTTCACCCCAATATATCATACAATTGTTCAATCAACAATCGATCTTATTAACTGGGAGCCCAAGGCCATGCAATAACTTCTTCGTTGAGTAGAAACTGTCTGCTACAACATTATGATTTGGCAAAACTTCCTTCATTAACCCAGCTACAGCATTGAATGCCTTTTCTGATAATCGATGTTTCGCCTTAATATTCAACAACCGAGCAGCCATAGACAATTGAGAATGACTCTCACAACCAGGATACAATTCTTGATTTGCAGAACACAACATATCATAAAATTGTTGTGCATCTGGATTTGGTTCTTCCATAAATGTATTCTATTGAATTCATTACCCGATGCGTTCATCACCATTTCTTCGTATGTGTTTAAATTCACAAAGGTTCATCAATGGGATTTGACACTTCTTGGCTAGTGACAGCTGCAAACATTTCCTAAGTTTCACCATGACAGTTCCAAACATCGTACCTAGGAACAAACCCATTTTTACACAAGTGCACCTTCATAGTTTCAACATCTCTATAGGCTTTATTCTGACACTTACGTAAGTTGCAGGGGCACCTGATCCTAGGCCTATCCATCCATTCAGGTTGACTACATGCAAATGCTATAAATTCTTCCAATCCATTCATAAAATCTGGATTAAGCAACCCATCTTTTAACCTTACATACATCCATGAGCGAGCCCTGTTATTTTTGACCAACTTATACAATTCATGGTAAACCATTAAAGGAGACAACAATTTAATTTTGCATTAGTCATTATAGCAATAGATTAATTCTTTTACACATCTAAGGTAAATAACAAATATTGTGCCTCTTTAATTATACCAATAAATCAAGGCCGGGCCATGGCTACGATCCTTGACGTGCTATCCAGGACCGAGGCCCAGGACCGGGGTCCGTTCAATCAGTAGACTTCACAAGTAAGCAAGTGTCCTAAATGAATTCCACTTTCACTCCACTAGGACTTAGGTAAGGCCCTATCCCATTCAAGATTATTTTATGCGATATGTTATTCTGCTAGAAATTATCATCGTTTACGTTGAAATTTCGGCAGCAATTCCCCTTATGTTCTCCTAAATGTGTGGCTTATATGCCACACTAGGAGAATGTATGAGGATATATAAACTGCAAGCTCAACTAACGATGACGAATAGCAGACAAACATATCGCAAAAATAATCTCAAACTATCCACTAGGACAATTTGAGAATTTGCAAGACTAAGTCTTACAAAGTCTCAAACGGGTCTAAAGGTTATAGTGCTGTGAGAAATAATATGAAAAATCAAAGAACAAACTTGACATAGTATGTATGTCATATGGATTTACTTTAAATAAGTAAAATGGATTCAACCCGGCCTAAACTAAATCTGATTCAATCTAATAACTCAAATCACATAAAAGCTATGCTCTTATCTCAAATTCTTTTTATTAGGAGAAGTTATATTCTTTCAGTACTTGAATCTGAGTTCACTATATCAAATTTAATATTCTTGCATTAAATTTAGTTCTAAATGAGCTATATCATTTTTCCTTCATGATATCGAATTTATTTTGATTGGTTGGTTTAGAATTTGAGGAATTATATCAAATTATGGTTTGCTATATTAAATTTGTTTCAATTGAAGAACATGAATATTCTAAATTTTTTTTTAATTTACTAAGAAAATAATTGTGACAATATTTAAAAACTAAATATTTACAATTTGCTAAGCCAAAATATAACAGGTAATAAAGAAATATAAATTCATTAAAAATTTAATCATCTAAATTATCAAAACCATATAAATTGCATGATAAGCATTCTAATAATAATATATCATGAACAATATTTCAAGAAATAAATAGATTCGATAACACAAGACATTTATAAATCTAAATATATAAATTTTAAATATCAAATATTATGCAAATATCAAATTATGCTTTACAAGATTATAGATTACATGCAAATTTCTCTAATTTCATATAAAATTAGTTCCTAAACATAAATAAATTAAACAAAAAAATTTCATAATGAATGAAAAAAAAACCCCACCCTGATAGTTTTTTTTTAAAAAAAAAATGGTGGCCGCGACTGTGGCCGGAGATGGCAGGGATGGGGGAAAAACCCCACCCTAGCCCCCTTTTTTTTAAAAAAAAATGGTGGCCTAGCTAGGCCACCGTCGGCCACGGCCGTGGCCTTGGCCGGAGACGACGGCCGTCGCCGTGGCCGTGGCCTCAGGGGTGGGGGAGAAACCCCACCCGGACATTTTTTTTAAAAAAAAACTGTCGGCCTGGCCACCTTGGCCAGGCCACCGCTGGCCATGGCCGCAGCCATGGCCTGAGACCACGGTCACGGCCGTGGCCTTAGGGGTGGGGGAGAAACCCCACCTCGATAGTTTTTTTTAAAAAAAATTGTGGCCAGGCCACCGCCGGCCATGGCCGCAGCCGTGGCCTGAGATCACAGCCGCGGTCGTGGCCGGAGATGGCAGGGGTGGGGGAAAAACCCCACCCGGCCCCTTTTTAAAAAAAAAACGGTGGCCTGGCCACCGTGGCCAGACCACCGCCGGCCACGGCCGCCACCGTGGCCTTAGGGGTGGGGGAGAAACCCCACCCCAATAGTTTTTTTAAAAAATTATGGGCTGGCCACCATGGCCAGGCCACCGCCAGCTATGGCCGCGGCCGTGGCTGGAAACGAAAGGGCAGGAGGGGGGAGGAGAGGGGGAGAGGGGCTTACCTCGCTAAATCGGGGATGCCACCGGGGGTTCCTTGCGCCGGGGGAGGGGGCCGCCGCCGGTGGGTTCCTAGCGCCGGGGGAGGGGGCGGGGGAGTCGGAGGAGGGGACGGCGGGTTAGGCAAGAAGAAAGAAGAAGAGGCTGGGGGGCGGCGCGACTCAGGTTATATATTAGGGATTAGCGATGCAATTTTGCGTCGCTAATCCCTCGCTAATTTTTTTAAAAAATTTATTATGGATTAGCGACGTAATTATGCGTCACTAATCTGTCGCTAATAATTTTTTTATTTTCTGGAAAAATTAGCGACGCAAGTAATTGCAACGCAAATGCATTGCTAATTTGGCAGCAACGACCGGCGAAATTTTTTTTTTTTTGGGAAAATTTGTCGCTATTGCGTCGCAATATTTTTATTTGATAATTATATTTTATAAAAATTAATTTTTTTTAAAAATATTTGCGACACACCTGGTTGCATCGCAATGTTTTATTTTTAATTTTTTTATAACATTTATTTTTAAAAAAAATTGCGACGCAAGTATTGCCTCGCTAAGTTAAAAATAATTTTTTTTTAAAATTTTTTGATTTATTGCATCGCTAATGCATCGCTATTTAACATAATTTATTTTTTTAAAAAAAAGCAACGCACTTATTTACGTCGCAATATTTTATTTGATAATTATTTTTTATAGAAATTAGTTTTTTTAAAAATAATTACGATGCACCTGGTTGTGTTGTTATTTTTTATTTTTTATTTTTTTATAACAATTATTTTTTTAAAAAAAAATTGCGATGCAAGTATTGCATTCCTAAATTAAAAATTAATTTTTTTAATTTCTGGTTTATTGCATCGCTAATGCATCACTTTTAACATAATTTATTTTTTAAAAAAAATTACGATGCACTAATTTGCATCGCAATATTTTTATTTGATAATTATATTTTATAAAATTAATTTTTCTAAAAATAATTGCGACGCACCTAGTTGCGTCGCAATTTTTTATTTTTAATTTTTTTTATAACATTTATTTTTAAAAAAAAAATTACGACACAATACTTGCATCACTAAATTAAAAATTAATTTTTTTTATTTTCTGATTTATTGCATCGCTAATGCGTCGCTATTTAACATAATTTATTTTTAAAAAAACATTGTGACGCACTGATTTGCGTCGCAATATTTTTATTCATAATTATATTTATAAAAATTAATTTTTGAAAAATAATTGCGATGCACCTGGTTGTTTCGCAATGTTTTATTTTTAAATTTTTTAGAACATTTATTTTTTAAAAAATTTTGCAACACAATACTTGCGTCACTAAATTAAAAATTATTTTTTTTAATTTTTTGTTACGATCAATCCGATCTGTGACGATCCAACAGTTGCGATCGATCCAAGCCATGATCCCGATCGGGGACGATCGATCTTGGATCGTTGCGATCAATCTGATCGGCAATAATCCGACGGTTGTGATCGATCGAAGCCATGATCCCGATCGGTGATGATCGATCTCGGACCGTTGCAATCAATCCGATCGGCGACAATCCGACGGTTGTGATTGATCCAAGCCATGATCCCGATCGGCGACGATCGATCTCAGACCATTGCGATCAATCCGATCTGCAATGATCCAATGGTTGCGATCGATCCAAGCCATGATCCCGATCGACGACGATCGATCTCGGACTGTTGCGATCAATCCGATCGGCGATGATCCAACGGTTGCGATCGGTCGAAGCCATGATCCCGATCGGCGACGATCGATCTCGGACCGTTGCAATCAATCCGATCGGCGATGATCCGACGGTTGCGATCGATCCAAGCCATGATTCCGATCGGCGATGATCGATCTCGGACCGTTGCGATCAATCCGATTGGCGACGATATCCGACGGTTGCGATCGATCCAATCCATGATTCCGATTGGCAACGATCGATCTCGGACCGTTGCGATCAATCTGATCAGCAATGATCCGACGGTTGTGATCGATCCAAGCCATGATCCCGATCGGCGACAATCGATCTCGGATTGTTGCGATCAATCGATCGGCAACGATCCGACGGTTGCGATCGATCCAAGCCATGATCCCGATCGGCGATGATCGATCTCGGACCGTTGCGATCAATCTGATCGGCGACGATCCGACGGTTGCGATCGATTGAAGCTATGATCTCGATCGGCGACGATCGATCTCGGACTATTGCGATCAATCCGATCGGCAACGATCCGACGGTTGCGATCGATCCAAGCCATGATCTCGATCGGCGACGATCGATCCAATGCATATAACAAATTAATTTTTTTAAAACAATTACGACGCATTTCATTGCGTTGCAATGTTTTATTTTTAATTTTTTTATCTTTTAATTATATTTTATAAAATTTAATTTTTTTAAAAAATTATGACGCATTATTTGCGTCGCTAAATTAATTTTTTTTTTTTTAATTTATTGTGTCGCTATTGCGTCGCTATTTAATATAATTAATTTTTTAAAAAAAAATGGCGACGCACTGAGTTGCATCATAATATTTTTATTTTATAATTATATTTTATAAAAATTAATTTTTCTTAAAATAATTGCGACACACCTAGTTGCGTCGCAATGTTTTATTTTTTTAAAAAAATTGTGATGCAATACTTGCATCGTGAAATTGAAAATTATTTTTTTAATTTTCTAGTTTATTGCATTGCTAATTAACATAATTAATTTTTTAAAAAATATTGCGATGCAATGAAATGCATCATAATATTTTTATTTAATAATTTTATTTTATAAATATTAATTTTTCTTAAAATAGCGACGTACTATTTTTGTCGCTAAATTAAAATTTAATATTTTTTTATTTTTTGAGCTTTGCGTCACTTTTGTATCGCTATTTAGTGATGCAATTATTGCATCGCTAAATTAACGATTTTTTTTATTTTTTTAGTTTTTTACGTCGCTATTGAGTCGCTAAATAGCGACACATATTTCTGAGGTCGCTAAATGCGTCGCTATTTTTTTATTATCGCTAAGGCGTCGCAATTTGATCATAATTTAGCGATGCAAAGATCTAAATTTGCATTGCTATTTCAGTATTTTCTTGTAGTGATCTTTGCTCTAAATGCTTTAGAGGCTCTATCACCCACCTCTACTTGATCTTAAGACAAATTCAATGTAATTCAAATTTTTTTAACTTTTATAAATTTGGTTTTGTGCAGATAATAACCTCTATAACATGTCTAAATAATTAATATAATAATTTTTTATAAAATATTATATATATAAGTATAATTATCTATATATATATATGTGTGTGTGTGTGTGTATGTATGTTTACACATAACCATATCTTTCTATGTATGTAGATATTTGAGTACATAATGCAACTAACTTTTGAGTAAAACTTATATTATATAGTTGATGTATCTTTTTTTTATTTCTAAAATTTGTCTATGATATAAATTGCTGTATTATTCAAGTTAGTATGCTAAATGAGAGTATGCTTATGTTATATGGGATATTTTCTTCCTTAAACAATAAGTATGGGTATGACAAAAAAGGCTGGATAATGAAAATGAATTGACAGAATAGATTTTTTGAAATGTTATAAGTGATCTTATGTCCTATAAATTATTGTAGATTTTTTGAATTCTAATTTATGACCTTATGTTCTTATAAATGATTTACGAATATCTAAATTCTATCATATGACTTTATGTTCTTATAAAATATTGATGATTTTTTAAATTTTGGCATGTGACTTAAATTCATATGAATGATTAAGGGTTCTTTCAATAATGATATATGAATTTATATCCATGAGATTGGTATCTGGATACCTTAAATGAAGAAAGTGTTGTTAGCTAGTGCGCACACTAATATGAAGACCTAGCTAGTAGTGTTAGTAACCCTATGTACTGATCACATATGGTGATCTATTTCTGATATATCCCTATCCTAGGTAGCTTTTTGATATGACATTCAATACCAAAATAATTCATGTATATATATGTATATATATATATATTTATATCGTCATTCTTATACATTAATTTCTTTACAATTGGATACATAAGATGATTACCATTTATAGTTTCTAATGTCTAATGTTTTGTCTTTTATGATTTAATATTACCTTCTATATTTGTAATTATTTATTTATTTAGTACAATCTTACTTCTTACACTATGTTTGCATAATTGGTCCTTGATCTAGAAGGTGGGTCATATCTCTTTTGAAAAAATCCTCTTTTACTTTTAATAGATCCAGCATCTTGTATCCTCTATGCTACACTAAATAAGATATGGATGATCCTTCCGTACATCTCTTAGGTTATATCTTTAGATATGTAAAGCTTCACAGTTATCATAAAGGATCCTTATGAATACTTCTGATCTAACTCTTTTATCATTTGAATACGTATTTATATATTTGCATAGGTACCCCTTCATGATGAGAATTTATGTTATGGATATTAGTATCTTAGTTTGATATTAATTGCATGTGATAATTAGGTTATTTGAGGCTTGTGAGGGCTATGATGGGTCCCATTTATTTGGGTCGTTGTGTTAATCATGGACCCTTAGTTCATGATAGACTCTTCAATCCAACATCAAGATTTGACATCAACTCTATTTAGATTCTTTCTTTCGATGGGTCGTGAAGCAATATAGACCATTAAATTTAAGTAGATTAAAGAAGAAAGAAATGAATGATACAAGCAAAATCTATTGGTTTGAGATGGCATGCTTCAATAGCTAAGTTCCACTCTAAGGTCCCATTTGGTTGGGTATCATTAAAATTGGGATCAAAATTTTACTGGAATCAGAATCAAAATCACTCATTCCCACCATCTATTTAGTTCATAGAGAAATTAGAATCATAATAAAAATCAGAAGCTTGGGTAGGCAAGATTTTCATTTGTATACGATGAAAATGCATAAAAAATTATAGAGAATATATGTAAAATCAATTTTTCTATAACAAAAAAGAAAAAGATGGTTTTATTTAGTATATCAAATAAATCTTTTTATAACTCATTAAAATCTAGTAAGAAGATTAACTAGTAGCCTTAAAAGCTCAAATAATAATTAATTAGTAGCAAGTAAACTTGAGTATAAACTCCTTAAATTTTTGTCTCTCATCCGATGTGAGACTTTTAGCTTGTACTTAAGTTTTTAAGGCTATGTAAATATGCCCATTAACAGATTAATTAGACAACAAGTAGGCTTGAGACATTACAAATAGTATTAGAGTTAACCTAGGTATATAAAAGTTGGTAGATAAAAGAAAAGGGTTACTTATAGGGTAGTGGTAATGAAAGTTCAATATAGCAAGTGAATTTATTTTTATTATGAGTGCCCTCATTATTTTTCTCATGGAAGAGAGTATTGGGTTTCTTTCTAATACATATAAAAGAATAAAAAGGGTTTATCCTTAGCTTAAAGAAAAAGATTGTAAATGTTCCTTATTTGAACCTTACTCGGTTTAGAGAATTAGTATAATGAAAATCTCAAGAAGAATCTTGGATGGTAGATGTAGCTAAAGGATGTTGAACTACTATAAATCTTTATATCTTCTTTATTTATCTTACATATTTAATAACTTGCATTAGTTCTCTCATGTCATCCTATTATATTTTGAACATAGTCCTTATATTTTACTTATACTTTGTTTTAAATTATTTAACTTATTGTTAAGAATTTAATTTTTGAGTTTTAAGTTTTTGATCAACTCAATCTAGACCTAATATTAAACTCTTTAGGTAGTGTTTGGTTCCCAAAATTATTCCTGGATAACTGTACATGATAGCATTTATCCAGGGGATAGCTCAAGGGATAATTACTTTTTTTTTAAAATAACAACTTTGCCATCAAGGAATAGCTTTAGTTATTCATAGGATTCCTAGGGAATAAGTTCAGGGGATAACCCATGTTTAACCATGGATTATCCCCTATGGTTAAACTTTTTCAGAGTTATTCCCTGTAGTTATATCCCCTCTTATCCCCTATTTCAAACACAACCTTAGGTAGTGTTTGATTCGTAAAAAGCTATCCATGAATAAATGTATAGGATAGCATTTATCCAGGGAATAGTTCAAGGGATACTAAAGGGATAACTCTAGTTATTCCTGGAATCGCTAGGGAATAAGTTCAGGAAATAATCCATGGTTAAACATGGGTTATCCCCTCTGGTTAAACTTTTTCAGAATTATCTCTCTAGTTATAGCTTTTGGGATAAAAGGGGGGATATCTCATATCAAACACAGCCTTAGGTAGTGTTTGATAGAAAAAATATTATTCTTGGATAAGTGTACGGGATAGAGTTTGTCCCCTGGCTATCCCTAGGGATATCCCTTGGCTATCCCATTGATCATATCAAATGCAAAAGGGTAAATCCATAGGATAACTTTTTTTTACTCTTATTTGAAGGGATAACCAGCTATTCCTGCATTTTCTAGGGAATAAATTAAGAGGATATCGCATGGTTAACCATGGATTATCCCTTTGGTTAACTTTATTCCCAGCTATCCCTTATAGTTATGGCTTTTAGAAATAAAAGGAAATATCCAGGGGATATCCCCTCTTATCCCTTATTTCAAACACTACCTAAGGTAGTGTTTGATAGAAAAAATATTATCCATGGATAAGTGTACGGGATAGAGTTTTTTCCCTGGCTATCCCTAGGGATATTCCTTGACTATTCTATTGATCATATCAAATACAAAAAGGTAAATCCATAGGATAACTTTTTTTTACTTTTATTTGGAGGGATAACCGCTATTCCTGCATTCTCTAGGGAATAAATTGAGGGGATATCCTATGGTTAACCATGGATTATTCCTTTGGTTAACTTTATTTCCAGCTATCCCTTAGGTAGTATTTGATAGAAAAAATATTATCCATGGATAACTGTACGGGATAGAGTTTGTCCCCTGGCTATCCCTAGGGATATCCCTTGGCTATCCCATTGATTATATCAAATGCAAAAAGGTAAATCCATAGGATAACTTTTTTTTACACTTATTTGGAGGGATAACCAGCTATTCCTACATTTTCTAGGGAATAAATTGAGGGGATATCCCCATGGTTAACCATGGATTATCCCTTTGGTTAACTTTATTCCCAGCTATCCCTTATAGTTATGGCTTTTGGAAATAAGAGATATCCAGGGGATATCCATTCTTATCCCCTATTTCAACCACTACCTTATAGTTATGGCTTTTGGGAATAAGACTCTTATTCCCTATTTCAAACACTTCCTTAGGCAGTGTTTGATATGGGGATAAGGAAGGATATCCCCTGGATATCCCTCCTAATTCCCAAATGCTATAGCTAGAAGGGATAGGTCTAAAAAAATTTAATCGGAGGGGATAACCCATGGTTAACCATGGTTAATCATGGGTTATCCCCTGAACTTATTCCCTAGGGAACCCAGGAACAATCAAAGTTATTCCTTGATGGCAGACTTATAATTTTAAAAAAATACTTATTCCTTCAGCTATCCTCTGGATAAAAGCTACCCCGTACATTTATCCAGGGATAGCTTTTGGGCTATCAAACACTACCTTAGAGTCTTTAGAGTAGAGATCCAATGGTAATACTTTATTATAATCTATTTCAAGAGAGTATTAATATTTTAAAACCTTTATTTTTTTTTATGAATCTAACTTATGTTTGAAAAACTAGAGCGAAAATTTGTTTGAAATCGTTTTAAGTTAAGAATTATTTTTAAAATAAATTTATTAATATATTAAAATAATGAATATTAAAAAATTTGTTACCACATGCGCATGCCGGCTCCTTTTAGTCGGACTCGGCCTCTTATTTTATTTATCACCTTCGCTCTCCAAAGCTAAGCGAATCAAGACAAAATGGAACTGGATGCCGTCACATTCCTCTCCCTCCTCCTCTTCCTCCCGCTGGCCACCTTCTACCTCTCCTACCTCCACCGCCGGCGCGGCCGCCTCCCGCCATCTCCGCCAGCCCTTCCTCTCGTCGGCCATCTCCACCTCCTCACCTCTATGCCCCACCACGCCCTCGCCCGCCTCTCCAACCAGCTGGGCCCCATCTTCTCCCTCCGCCTCGGTCGCGTCCCGTCCGTCGTCGTCGCCTCCCCGCGGCTCGCTCGCGAGGTCCTCAAAACCCACGACGCCGCCCTCGCCTCCCGCCCCGCCCTCCTCTCCGCCCAATACCTCTCCTTTGGCTGCTCCGACGTCACCCTCTCCCCCGCCGGGCCCTACTGGCGCCAGGCCCGCCGCCTCTGCGTCTCCGAGCTCCTCGCCCCTCGCCGCGTCGCCGCCTTCCGCCTCATCCGCTGCCAGGAGGTCCATCGCCTCCTCCGCTCCATTTCTTCCCCCGCCGCCGCCGGCAGTGATGGCCAAGCCATCGATCTCAGCGCCGGTTTCTTACACCTTGCTAACAACGTCCTCTGCCGCGTTGCCTTCGGGCGGCGCTTCTCCACCGCCGGCTTCCGGCTGCCGGAGGTGCTCGCGGAGTCTCAGGCAAGGCCTCACCTATATCCCCTCCCCGCCTCCCGAGACAGGTTTTTTGCTTCGGAACGGAGATACCGGCCGTTATTTATCCGGTTTATTTAGACCAAGGGTCAATCATAATTAATTGAGTGAAATGATTTTTCTTAATTCTTTATTAGATTTGTTACCAAAAAAATCTCTTTGTTGGATTAAAAAATTATGACTGTCAGCTTGAGCAAAATAAAATATTATATTTTAAAGCTTGCATGCATGTTTAAACTAATAATAATAAATATTCTATTGAGTTGATATGAAAAAAAAAAAAAAGGACGCAGTCCATTATAACGGGACAACGCTTAAATAACGGTCGTTATTCAAACTAATGCTACTATATTTATTTTAAGAAAAAAAATTCATTCGGGTCTCCATAACGGCCGTCACTTCGGTGGCAGGCGCTGTTCGCGGGGTTCACGGTGGGCGATTTCTTCCCCGGGTTGGAGTGGGTGAACTCGGTGACGGGGCTACGGCGGCGGTTGGAGAAGAACCGCGACGATCTGAGCGCCGTCTTCGACGAGATAATCGCCGACCACCACCGTCGAAGCAGCGAGGTAGAGGACTTCTTGGACGTCTTGCTCCGCATCCAGAAGTCCTCGGATCTTGAGGTTCCCATCACCGACGACAATCTCAAAGCCCTCGTCCTGGTTCGTCCCCTCTCCCCTCTCCGCTTTTCTTTTTTTTTTTTCTTTTTATTTTTTAAAGTCACAGCGGCTGCAAGAGCGGTAGAGGTGACATGACCGAAATCCGACGGACGTATATTATATGCAATCTTGGATTGCGATGGTTTGAATTTGGCGCCATCTGATGCGGTTGGCAGGACGGAACTGGATGGTGGGGCTACGGTGGTTTCAAGTCGTCGATTTGGACGGACAAGGCGGTGCCGTATGGAACATGGACTTGCAAGTGTTTTGTGGCCGCGTAGGAGTGAGCTGGGCGGCGGAAATTTCTATTCGGCCCGCAAAAATGTCGGTAGCCCTTTTTATTTTTTTTTAAAAGAATTTTAAACTACTCTTTTTTTTTTTTTTTCACCCTTTTTGCCCTTCCCCCTTTCCTTTTCTCCAGTGCCGCCATCATCTTTTCTTTTCAACACTATCCCTTTCCTTTCAGCTTCATCTTCTTTTCACTTCTCGGTATCAGTCAACATCTTTTTTTTTCAATACTAACTTTTTTTTTGATACCATTCGATCAAACAAAATCAAACAGATAGTCTTTATTCGATATTGTTTAACCGAACAAAAGCTCTTGCAAAACAGACCGAATGAAGGCCGTCCATTCGGCTAAACAAGCCGAACGGTGCATGAGATATGAAGGGGCATCGAAGGCCAAAGAGGCCGATGTCCAAAAAATAGGGGCACCAAGACCAAAGAGGGTCGATGCCAGGAAGTGAGAGAAGACGAGGCTGAGGGCGCCGGTGCCAAGGGTGGGGAGTGCTGAAGAAGGAAAAGAAGATGAGAGGAAAAAAGATGAAAGACTAAGACGAGAAAAGAGGTGATGCCGAGAGGAGACGTAGTGGGGGGAGGGGCCAGGAGACAAGAGGAGATGGGGGCGGGGTATGGAAGAGACGGAGGCGGGGGGGATAGTTTAGAAATTTTTTTTAAAAAAATAGAGGGCTATTGAGAAAAAGTTGCAAAATAAAAATTCCCGAGCTAAGACAGTGTTTCAGGATAGCATTCGATGGTGAAATGGTGGCGTTTTGGAGAGGTACGATTGATTGAGTATCGTTTTGGTGTTATTATGCATTAAGGTGACACATGATGCAATAGTGGTTGTCAATAGCTCTCGTACAAAATTTTTAAAATTAGCTACACCATTTTAATATCAAAAAAATAAAAAAATGCATCGCTAAATAAATTAGCAACACAATAATGATGCTTAAAAAGTCATTGTGAATACATTGGTCACTAATGAAATTAGCAATGCCATTGATGTTCGTCGCTAATAAGCGACGTCAGATGGCATCGATGTTCAGACGTCGCTAATTTCTTGCTGCTTTATCTTTTCAAACATTTATCAACCCCAATTACTCAATACACTCTAATGTTTCTTATCCACTCATAATTACTAGTGAAACTTTTTTAATCATTGTTTTCTTAAGAAATACCGTCCTATTATTTCTAGAGGTGTAATTGAATCGAAACAACTCACGAGTAGCTCGAAATCAACTCAAAAAATACTCGAAACCGACTAATTGTTTATCGAGTTAAGCTCGAGCTCGAGCTTGAGCTACTCGAGTATATTATCGAGTCGAGTCCAAGTATTAAAATACTCGGCTCGAAAAGCTCGCAAGCTTAATCGAGCTTACTTAATTTTATATTTTACCCTTATAATTATACATATTTACATTATTATCTTAATTATATAAAACTCCTTTGAATTTTTAGTTAAGAACATATTTTATTTTAATTTAAAAATTATTTTTTAAATTTTTACATAAAAATTCAAGTCAAGTCGAGCTCAGTATATCGAGTATTTTATTGAGCTCGAGTTCAAGCTCGAAATAAGAAACTCGATCGAACTCGAGTCGAGTTTCGAGCTTCAAATTTTAGAGTCGAGTCGAGCTCGAGCTTGGCACTATGTCGACTCGACTTGGCTCGATTACACCCCTAATTATTTTTATAAGGATGCCTAAATGGCAAAAACTTTCTTTGATTATCAAACTATGATTGCTTATCAATTTTGGACAATGTGAAAGCATTTGAGTTCTTCATGCAATAAGGGTAAACTAAACAGCCAGCAGTACTCCACTTAGAAAGCATGACATATGTCAAAAATCACTAATTGTCCACATTATGGCTGCTTTCATAATGAAATTATGCTTCATTGAAATATCAAAGGTCATAACCCCTTCTGCCCATAATAATTTTAGCTCTGAAATTAGGGGTTGCAAGAAGACATCCAGCTAGATGGTAAATTAAGCACAATTACAATTATTTGCCAGCAAGAGTATTACTGTTCTGATTGCCCAAAAAGTTAAAATCCATCTGCAAATAGAGCAAGTTTCACTCTTTTTTTTTCAAATGTAAAATTAGGATGCATATCATTAAAATGCTTCCATGCTATAGATTCTGACGAATGGCGCATAACACCATCTTCTTCTTCATGTTCTTCATGCCATGTCATATCAGCAGTTGTATCCTCTTATTGATACAATCTTTGTAACCGTGGTATCAGAAAAAAGTAATGCTTTTTTTTGAAAGCCACAGGTCTCGTCCTATTTGAACTTCTCTTTTCCATGAACTGGGATTTATCATAAAATTTACAAAACATTAAATCTGCATCTACACCCCAATATAGTATGCAATTATTTTTGCCGCAGTCAATCTTCTCAACAAGTAAACCAAGCCCATGCAATAATTCTTTTGTTTTATAAAATGTATCACTGACAATATTATCAGGTGGTAGTACCTTTTTTATTAATCCGGCAATTGAATCAAATGCTGCTTCAGATAAGTGGTGTTCAGCCTTAATATTCAACAACCGAGCTGCTCCAGACAGCTGTGAATGATTTTCACACTCAGACCATAATTGTTCATTTGCACACCTAACATGTCATAGAAATGTTGGCTTTTCGGATTTGGTTCTTCATAAAAGTAGCTTGAATTTAAGCCCAAACCCTCTGTATCCATCATCATTTCTTCATATTGATTTAAGTTCTCATATTGATTATAATTCTCCGTTGTCATGTCATATTTTTTTGCTGCCACATTATAATTCTTAGCTGTTTTATAAATTGTATTTGCTCCTAATTGCTTGATTCTTTCCTAGCCTCGGTTTCTCCATGTCAGCACCAGTAGTAGTAACCGGCAAAAAACCCTTTTTACAAAGATGAATTTTAATTGTTTCAACATCTCTATAAGCTTTATTTTAACACTTCCTTATATTACATGGATATCTAATTCTAGACCCATCCTGGTTGACTACATGCAAATGCAATAAATTTCTCTAACCTGTTTAAAATTTCAGGATTAAGAAAATTATCCTTAACCCTTTGATACATCCACGAGCTATCAACATTCATTTTTAAATAATTCTATATGAAAAAATATATTTAAATTAAAACATTGGGTCATCAATAATGATATTAATATCTAATTATCCTATAATAATTCAGCAACAGAAGTAATTAAAAACAAGTATAGTAACAGGTGGCATAATTTTTTAAACAGTACTATATATTGTTTTGCAATTATGGACGGGATAATTGTATGTCATTCCTAGTGCATTCCATGCAATTCATTTGAGTAAAATCAATGCTAACTACCAAAATGCTAAAAAAATTTCAATATTATACAACATATATATCAAAATAATTAACTCATATAATGAATAAATAACATATAATACAAGTTAAGATGCATATAAATAACATAGAAATAACAAAGATAATGTCATAAAATCCATATCAAAAAATGAAATGTAAAATTATTTTGCATAAATAAATAACAAATTAAAGGATGAATGCACACGATACCTCTATGAGCAACAGCGACCGGAGGGGGGTGATGGCAGGGAGATCGGCTAGGGGGGGCAACGGCTGCCTAGGGGGATCGAGCAGGCTCGGGCGAATCAAGCAAGGGAGGGGATTGAGATGGGCGCGGGGGAGGGGATGGGGGCACGACGGCCTGGGAGGATCGAGCAATGGGGGGCTAGGGGAAGATCGAGCAAGGGGGGGCCGGGGGAAGACTGGGCACATGAGGGGCGATCGCTGTCGTTGGTGGTCAAAAATAAAACCTATTCACTACTATAGCTGGTGGTGAATCGAGATCGTATCCTCGGGGATCAAGGCAATTATTTCATGAGAAAAAAGAGAAAATTATCTGTAGAGGATTATATTAAGAAGAGCGATTATTAATAGATAACAACTAATTAATTAACAAAATTAAAACAACAGAAAAAGCAACCCGGGAATCAAATCCATCATGCAAACAGGTTTTATCTTTTTTTTTTTATATTGCAATAGTAATAATTTTTTCAAATTTAGGGTTAAAATAATTTATCTCTTGCTAGGCACGGATCGTATCAGGAGATCACAACACATTCGCTTAAAGTATAAATTATCTAATTATTTGCAAGGTTAGGGGTCTAATCTTTCATACTATGATTTACCTCCCTTAGGCACGTACCGTATCATGAGATTACGGTACGTCGATAGAGGGCGTAGGCTGTGTTTGCCAAATTAAAACCTCGATCAGAAAAATAACTCAAAAGATATATGAAAGAAGAGCATGATTTTTATTGCATAGAAATTAAGAACAAAAAGAAAGATAGAACATGATTACATACTTCATCTGAAGGGAGAAATAGTCTCCGAGGCATGCATATTTTTAAAAATTGATAACTATTATCATTGCGGAAATTAAAAGATTACATATTAATCTATCTAATATGCATCAAGATCATATCTTTGCCTATATATTCAGGGTCGTTTGATCTAAAATATGCATATAAAACATCAAGATCATATCTTGATCTTCAAGATGACTAGTCACACTATTATCTTGAAGCCTGCCTTAAGATCTAGGGATCAAATCACTTACCTTAAGAACAATAGGTAAATCCTTATTGCTCTGCAGCCGTTCAATCGTCCGGCCTCTAGTATCGTCCACGCGAAGCCCCGAATGATCAGATTTTCGGGAGTGCTAGCTCGCGGAAAAATAGCTTTGCTGATCTTGAATCCTCTCACTTGAATCTTCCTCCAAGATCCACCAGGCTTCCGCTAACACCAGAATCACCAGGATTTTCTATTCTAACATTTTAGAATTACAATCCACGACAATTTAGAATTACAATCCACGACAAATCGTGTATTGTTGTTCTATTTTTGTTCTGTGTTCTCTGGTGAGGGAATGCCCTCTATTTATAGTCTCGATTTAGCCTTGACATTTAATTCTGACATTTAAGAATCCATCGTTTGGCAAAAGCGAAGAGACGCCGAAGGCACGGCGCTTGGTTTAATTCCGACGTTCGGAGAAAACCAAGAGTCGGCGTTTGGTTTAGTTCCGTCGTTCGGAGAAAACCAAAGAGACGAGGGATAAATCCGACGTTCGGTAAATAAATGTCATGCATTAAATTCTATCTCATGAGATGAGATTTTAGCCATCTCATCATATGAGATCCATATTCGAGAGGTTTGGGTTCTGATCTGAATTTATTTGACTTAACCCACATAGATCATGGTCCAAGCCCAAATCAAATTTGGCTAGTCCTGAATCTATTTAAATTCAAATCAAGTCTAATTTCAAATCAATATTTGAAATTGACTTGTCCTTCTAATAGACTTAAACCAAATTGAATCTTATTCAATTGTACTTAACCCAATTGAGATAATTCAATCAATCAAATTGATTAATTAAATCATATACGATTCTCAATCGTTGATCAGCAAATAGATCATCCTAGGAAACTTCTATGCGTGTGACTCTCTAGGTTCGAACCTAAGCCGGTAGCATAGAAACAACTTTCTATACTAATCGATGTGCCCATCTAGCAATGGAACCCGACGTCCGGATAGGTCGAAGAGTTGCCGAGCAAACTCCAAGAACCCTAAGAAATAGTTACCGTATAATTCATCCTCTTGACCACAAATGCTAAGGATGGCTTAAGAGCCTGTCAACTCTAAATAGCAAATCCATAAAGTGATTTCAACTTTAGTGATCATGTGACTTTCACATGAAGTGCCTTGGCCAAGGTCTTGCTAAATTGAAACACAAGCATTTCTCCTTTTAATGGGATAGGTCAAATTCCATCTTGATCCACAACTGACTACCACAAGTACTTGACTGCACCCAGTAACCTTTCGTAGCTGGATTAGAAATCCAGGTGGTTCGGCACCTAAGTACAATGAGTTGCTTGTAAGCCACTGGTTGTGATCTTCAGGTCTGAAGGATACTTATACCTATATCTTCTCGGATTAACTCTTGACAGCAGAGTATCCGAAATGAGTCACGTTCGGTGAAATGTACTCCTACACTTTCACCTGTATGTCATACCAGTGTCTCTACACTCCTTGGTTAAGAGGATAACCAACAAATATGATATACAACGTCCTATAATTGATAGTACTATGGCCCTGTCATAGTATATCATTTGGTCGCGAACTCTTTTAAGGACCTTCTAAGATAAATCCTCCTTTATCGTGAGGAAGATCCTAAGGGCTTCATTACTTTCAGGAGTATTAAGAAGATGTTCTTGTAATGAATAAACTGCCAAATAACTTTTATTAATATATCAATTTATATACAATTTACATCAGCACAATCATCAAATGATTGGCTTTAGGATACAATTCCCAACAAACTCCCACTTAGCCTAAAGCCACTCATTACAGTATCTAATACCCATCTTCAACTTATAGTTGTCAAACTCCTTGATGCTGAGTGCTTTAGTAAATGGGTCACCTAGGTTTTCCTTTCCATCAATCTTCTGAAGATTTATGTCACCTCGGTCTACTATCTCTCGAATAAGATGAAACCGGCGCAGTATGTGCTTGGTGCGCTGATGTGCTCGTGGTTCCTTTGCTTGAGCTATGGCACCAGTGCTGTCACTGTATAACAGGACTGGTTCATCTATGGAAGGTGTCACTCCAAGCTCGGAGATGAACTTTCGCAGCCACACAGCTTCTTTCGCAGCATCTGATGCAGCGATGTACTCTGCCTCGCACACCGAATCTGCCACTGTATGTTGCTTGGAACTTTTCCAGCAAACAGCTCCACCATTTAGGATAAACACGAAACCCGATACACTTTTGCTATCATCATGATCTGATTGAAAACTGGAATCAGTATATCCAACAAGTTTCAAATCAGACTCTCCATAGACTAACCACTGGTCCTTAGTATTTCTCAAATACTTAAGGATTGTCTTAACAACTTGCCAGTGTTTTTCTCCTGGATCAGATTGGTATCTACTCACTACTCCTAGTGAGTATGCCACATCTGGTCTTGTACATATCATGGTGTACATAATCGATCCTACTGCCGAAGCATATGGAATTCGACTCATACGTTCTCTTTCATTAGGAGTTGTCGGACAATCCTTCTTAGAAAGATGAATTCCATGGCCTATCGGAAGATAGCCTTTCTTGGAATTCTCCATGCTAAACCTCTTTAGCACTGTGTCAATGTACGTAGATTGGGATAAACCTAGCATCCTCTTAGATCTATCTCTATAGATCTTCATCCCTAGGATGTATGATGCTTCTCCCAGATCTTTCATGGAGAATCCATGTCTTTATTCCTTGTAATGCAGGGATATCATTCCCGATTAAGAGAATATCATCCACATATAATACAAGAAATACAATAACAGAATCGTTAGCCCATTTATAAATGCAAGGTTCTTCTTTATTCTTAATAAAGCCATAAGATTTGATCACTTTATCAAATCGTATGTTCCAACTCCTTGATGCTTGCTTAAGTCCATAAATAGACTTCTGTAGCCTGCACACTTTAGACTCGTCTTCAGATATAAAACCTTCAGGCTGTATCATATACACCTGTTCTTCTAAATCACCATTTAGAAAAGCGGTTTTAACATCCATCTGCCAAATCTCATAATCGAAGTGTGCTGCTATAGCTAGCATAATCCGAATGGATTTCAGCATTGCCACAGGAGAAAACGTTTCATCATAGTCAATACCATAACGTTGACGATACCCCTTGGCAACCAGACGTGCTTTATAGGTCTCTACCTTTCCGTCTGCGCCTCTTTTCCTCTTGAAAACCCATTTACACCCTATGGGTTTTATCCCTTCGGTGGGTCAACTAATGTCCATACATTATTGTCCTTCATGGAATCAAGTTCGGATTTCATGGCATCAAGCCATTTATTAGAGTCAGTCCTTTGCATAGCATCCATATAGGTGATCGGATCCTCGTTGTTCTCATCGAGTTCAACAGGATCATCGTTCTGGACCAAGAAACCCAAGTATCTGTCCGGTTGATGTGGTACTCTACCAGATCGCCTTAATGGTGCATCTAAAATGGGTTTTGAGTTTGATCTAATCAACTCAGATTCTAGGGGTTCACTGGTTTGTGTTGTTCCTTCTACTTGATGAACTTCCTCAAGTTCAACATTAGAGCTATTTGTTCCTTCACTAAGGAACTCCTTTTCAAGAAAAACTGCTCTATTACTAATGAACAACTTTTGTTCTTCAGTATTGTAGAAGTAATATCCTTTTGTTTCTTTCGGATAGCCGATGAAAAAACATTTGTCAGATTTGGGTTCAAGTTTGTCTGATTTTGCATGTTTCACATAAGCCGGACACCCCCAGACTCTCAGATAGGTAATAACCGGTTTATGTCCATACCACATCTCATGTGGAGTTTTAGAAACAGACTTACTTGGAACCTTATTAAGAATATGACAAGCTGATTCTAATGCGTATCCCCAAAATGATATTGGCAAGCTTGCAAAACCCATCATGGACCGAACCATGTCTAACAGAGTTCGATTCCTTCTTTCCGACACACGTTATGTTGCGGTGTTCCAGGAGGAGTCCATTGGGAGAGAATCCCATTCTCCTTTAAATATGTCACAAATTCATTGGAAAGGTATTCGCCTCCTCGATCTGATCGAAGGGTCTTAATACATTTTCCTGTTTGTTTTTCTACTTCTTTATGATATAGTTTGAACATTTCAAACGATTCAGATTTATGTCGCATAAGATAGACATAACCGAACCTAGAAAGGTCGTCTGTAAAAGTAATGAAGTAGTAGTATCCACCTTTGGCACAAGTGCTCATTGGTCCACATACATCAGTATGTACTAGACCCAATAGCTCTTTGGCTCTTTCACCTTTTCCAGTAAAAGATGACTTGGTTATTTTACCAAGAAGACATGATTCACAGGTAGTTAATGATTCACAATCATCAACTCGAAGGATGCCCTCCTGAGTTAACCTGTTTAATCTGTTCTTGTTGATATGACCCAGCCGATGGTGCCAAAGATAAATATCTGTGACATCAGTTGTTCTAGGGCGCTTACTTGATTGGTACACTACATTCACAGGCTGTGATAATATATAAATGTCATTAGATAAATGCCCAGTCATTACAGTGACTCCATTCATAATGATATTCAAAGTAACATCCTTTATTGAAATTTCATAATTATTTTTGGCCAGAAGGCCTACAAAATTACGTTCAATAAGAATATTGGGCAAAAATGATAATCATTTAGTATAATGACATTTCTATTGAAAACTATTTCAAGAACTCCTAATGCCAGTACTGGAACTAATCTTCCATCGCCGACATTTAGGAATCTCTCATTGTCCTCAAATCTTCTGGTGACCTGTAGTCCCTGCAATGAATTGCAAATGTTAAAAGGACTCCCGGTATCCAATACCCAGGTCTGATTATCATATATAGAAAAATTACAAGGTGTTATCATATAAATACCTTGTTGAGCAACATCTTGCTCCTTTTTCTTCTTTGGCCTGTTTGGATCAAGTGTGGCAATGTAAAGAGGACAGTTCCTCTTCCAGTGCCCTTGCATCTTGCAGTGAAAGCATTCAGCTTGACTTTTATCAACTTTCTTCTTCTGCATCTGACCCCTTATAGATGTCCTAGCATGTTGCACCCTTTTATTATTCTTTTTCTTCTTCCCCTTCCCAAAGGGTTTACGCCCTACCTTAGATCCTTCAACCACATTAACCAAACCCTTAGAGAGCTGGTTATCCTTCTCAAAGTTCTGTAACAACCCCAACAAACCGTGGTAGTTGACTGCAGGCTTTGTCATTCGAAAATGAGTAAGGAAAGGTCGGAAGGATGGAGGCAAGGAATTCAGGATCGCATCTTTTCCCAACTGCTCATGTAAGGGAAAGCCGAGCTTGCTTAGAGTTCTATCTTCTCGATCATGTACAATACATGATCAGTGACAGGAGATCCATCTCTCATTCGAGCATTGAAAATAGCACAACTAGTCTTGTGCCTTTCAACATCGTCGGGTGTGCCGAAAGATTCATTCAACGCTTGAATGATTTCTTCTGGCTGAGCATTCTCGAACCGGCGACCGAATTCATCGTTCATTGCTGCTAACATAATACAACGCACGCTAGTTCTATCATTGAGTCACTTCTGATAAGTGTCACTCTCAGAACTTTGGGTGTTTGCATCAAGTATCTTTGGTGCAGGATTATTCAGAATATATAGAATCCTCTCATGCTCAAGGACGATCTTAAGTTTTCTGAACCAGCTATTGAAATTGGAACCATTCAATTTGTCACTATCCAATAGGGACCTTAATGATAAATTAGTGGCCATGTTCTGCATAAGGAAAAACTAAAGTTTATTAGTATATAAATTGATTCAGTCTAAAGACTTGGACTTTAGTCTAAAGATTCTTCCACTATTTTGTTCAAATTGGCAGCCTCTACACCCCAATTCGAAGAATTATTCTTAATTCTTTAGCGGGCACTAAGATCTACATAAACTACATACAGGCCCAAGTGAAGCTTGGCTAACCCATATGCATCTAAGAGTAGGTTCAAAACCAATTGTTTCCCCAAACAATTCTTAGTGTTCAGTTTTGCCCCATGTACCTCTTCAGCAGGCATGAAGTGCCTCCACTGAAAGTTCTGGTTAGACCCAACCATTAAATGATATAATCAGTGTAACCTATCAATAGACAACCAAGCCCGAGTGAAGCTCGGCTCACCTGACTGTTTATTTAATAGTTACGCTGACTTATCATATAATGAATGATAATTCCGATGGTTGACAAGCACCAGGCATGGAGTGCCTCCAATGATTATCAAGACATCGGACTCATTATCACCCACCTTAATGGGAGGCTATGATCTAGTTATCATATAACTATTTCATTTTAAGGACCTAATAATTTTAGAGGATTTTAATAATATGAAGATAAATTGACTAATCAAGTTCTCCCACTGAATCTATGAAATTGATAGAATGAAACAAGATTAAGTCAGGTTAAGTGGCACCTAAATCAGTCATACTGATATTCTTAAGGCATGGGTCAACCCGAATCAGGTAAATGATTTGAATCATAAATGGTTCATCACAATGACCAGGTGAGAGAGATCGATGGGAGGGATATGCCATTAACTCGTTAAAGACGCATCAATACGAGTAGCTCCCAATTAAAAATCATTTGATCGTTGATCCTAGAGCAACTTGCCATCCCACCTTGACATCATATGGTTAACCAATTCTGATTTGACCATCTAATAGATTCATGCTCAACCACGGAGCCTAATCTACTTCCATTTGGTTTAATCAAAGAGAAGGACTTGATCAACTACAACTATTGTTTGATTTAGAGCATTCTTAACCTAATCTAATTAGATTTGAACAAATACTCTTTTAGTCCAGTTGATTTAAACCTTAGAGTCTAACCCTTTATGGACCCGATTTAGTTAACCCAAATGATTAAATATATTTCATGTTAACATGTCATATATTTCAATCAAGCATAATGTTACTACTCATAATTCCTATATTTAGATCATATCTAAAAAAAATTATGAACTAATATTTGACATTCAAATAAAACTCTCATAAATATTTGTATGTTTTATAACATAGACATCATGCCATCATATATCATATCTATGTTTTTATACTAAACATGCAAATATTATGGTTTTATACAACATCAATATGTATCAAATATAAAATATCTTTTGAGAGTGTAATCTATGTTTTGATGCCAAAGCACAATTTAAATTTTCTTTAAACAAAGCATCAACGATAAAACAATCGCACGACAATATGTCACAGAATACCTCATTGAATGGGTAATTCGGATTTTCAATCTACCTGTGACCATATGGCCTTGTGATAAGTTTTAGCCATAATTACACAATTAATGAGAATATTAATTTACATGCAATAAATTAGATCATTAATGAAACCATGGCTCTGATACCATTTGAAGGGAGAAATAGTCTCGAGGCATGCATATTTTTAAAAATTGATAACTATTATCATTGCGAAATTAAAAGATTACATATTAATCTATCTAATATGCATCAAGATCATATCTTTGCCTATATATTAAGGGTCATTTGATCTAAAATATGCATATAAAACATTAAGATCATATCTTGATCTTCAAGATGACTAGTCACACTATTATCTTGAAGCCTGCCTTAAGATATAGGGATCAAATCACTTACCTTAAGAACAGTAGGTAAATTCTTATTGCTCTGCAGCCGTTCAATCGTCCGGCCTCTAGAATCGTCTACGCGAAGCCCCGAATGATCAGATTTCCGAGAGTGCTAGCTCGCGGAAAAATAGCTTTGCTGATCTTGAATCCTCTCACTTGAATCTTCCTCCAAGATCCACCAGCTTCCGCTAACACCAGAATCACCAGGATTTTCTATTCTAACATTTTAGAATTACAATCCACGATAATTTAGAATTACAATCCACGACAAATCGTGTATTGTTGTTCTATTTTTGTTCTGTGTTCTCTGGTGAGGGAATGCCCTCTATTTATAGTCTCAATTTAGCCTTGACATTTAATTCTGATATTTAAGAATCCATCGTTTGGCAAAAGCGAAGAGACGCCGAAGGCGCGGCGCTTGGTTTAATTCCGACGTTCGGAGAAAACCAAGGAGTCGCGGCGTTTGGTTTAGTTCCGTCGTTCGGAGAAAACCAAAGAGACGAGGGATAAATCCGACGTTCAGTAAATAAATGTCATGCATTAAATTCTATCTCATGAGATAGATTTTAGCCATCTCATCATATGAGATCCATATTCGAGAGGTTTAGGTTCTGATCTGAATTTATTTGACTTAACCCACATAGATCATGGTCCAAGCCCAAATCAAATTTGGCTAGTCCTGAATCTATTTAAATTCAAATCAAGTCTAATTTCAAATCAATATTTGAAATTGACTTGTCCTTCTAATAGACTTAAACCAAATTGAATCTTATTCAATTGTACTTAACCCAATTGAGATAATTCAATCAATCAAATTGATTAATTAAATCATATACGATTCTCAATCGTTGATCAGCAAATAGATCATCCTAGAAACTTCTATGCGTGTGACTCTCTAGGTTCGAACCTAAGCCGGTAGCATAGAAACAACTTTCTATACTAATCGATGTGCCCATCTAGCAATGGAACCCGACGTCCGGATAGGTCGAAGAGTTGCCGAGCAAACTCCAAGAACCCTAAAAAACAGTTACCGTATAATTCATCCTCTTGACCACAAATGCTAAGGATGGCTTAAGAGCCTGTCAACTCTAAATAGCAAATCCATAAAGTGATTTCAACTTTAGTGATCATGTGACTTTCACATGAAGTGCCTTGGCCAAGGTCTTGCTAAATTGAAACACAAGCATTTCTCCTTTTAATGGGATAGGTCAAATTTCCATCTTGATCCACAACTGACTACCACAAGTACTTGACTGCACCCAGTAACCTTTCGTAGTTGGATTAGAAATCCAGGTGGTCCGGCACCTAAGTACAATGAGTTGCTTGTAAGCCACTGGTTGTGATCTTCAGGTCTGAAGGATACTTATACCTATATCTTCTCGGATTAACTCTTGACATAGAGTATCCGGAAATGAGTCACGTTCGGTGAAATGTACTCCTACACTTTCACCTGTATGTCATACCAGTGTCTCTACACTCTTGGTTAAGAGGATAACCAACAAATATGATATACAACGTCCTATAATTGATAGTACTATGGCCCTGTCATAGTATATCATTTGGTCGCGAACTCTTTTAAGGACCTTCTAAGATAAATCCTCCTTTATCGTGAGGAAGATCCCAAGGGCTTCATTACTTTCAGGAGTATTAAGAAGATGTTCTTGTAATGAATAAACTGCCAAATAACTTTTATTAATATATCAATTTATATACAATTTACATCAGCACAATCATCAAATGATTGGCTTTAGGATACAATTCCCAACATCATCATCATTCCAAGTTGAAGGAATCTAACCGTGCATTGTTGTTGACAGCATTCCTTCCATAATTTTACTCTCTCAGGCCTAAATACAATTATCTAAATAAAAAAAAAAGAAAAGAAACTTTGTAGAAAAACCCCTCCTGGACTACTGCCTGAGGTCCTTCTTTTATAGAGCTTGTTAGAGCTTCCTCCTAGTCAAAGTTGGAATCAATCGGGCTCAAGATTGGTCAGCATGAGAAAACTCTCAGCCATCCATTTCACATCACCTGCCTTAGTTTAAACCGAGAATCATGCGAAATCATCTCTTCCTTCCTTTTCAGGCAAATAAAGTCCTAATTTGAGTATCGTCTGCATCGTTAGATTCCAAAAATTGAGCTCATTCCATCTATAGACTCCTTTTCTGCAAACATTCATAAAAAGTATCAATTCTTAATAAATTTAAAGTAATTAATATTTATTTTAAAGATTAAATTGGGATAATAAATAAACTTATCAGGGGCCAAAGGGGGTCAGGCAAGGCATAGGCCGGGAGGGCATAGTGGCCCGGACGGATCGAGCAAGGGGGGTCAGGGGGCATGACAGCCCGGGTGGATCGAGCAAGGGGGGCCGGGGGGGAGATCGGGTGCGAGGGGAGGCCAACAGCTGCCCGAGGGGGATTGGGGAAGGGGTGCCGAGGGGCAAGGTCGGGCGTTTGGGGGGGGGGGGGGGCACGGCCACTCGGTTGGATCGAGCAAGGGGGGCCAGGGGGGAGATCGGGCGCAGGGGAGGGGGCCAACAACAGCTCGAGGGGGGATTAAGCAAGGGGGTCGGGAGGGGGGAAGATCGGCCGCAAGGGGGGGGGGGGGGAGGGGAACGGCAGCTCGAGCGGATCGAGCAATGGGGGTTGAGGGGGAGATTAGGCAAAGGTGGGGGGGGGGGGCGGGCAATGGTGGCCCGAGTGGGGATCGGGCAAGGGGGGCCGGGAGGCAAGATCAAGCATGGGGGGTCGACGATGGATCGGAGGGGGGCGAGAGATACGCAATGCCAAGGGGGGCTGGGCCAGGAGCAGAGGAAAATGGGGTGGACAGGCAAGCGGACCAAGGTGGGCACGGTGCCAGTGCGTGGTCGTGCGTCGCTGGTTCAGCGATGCGTGCCTATGTCCCTGAACCAGCGACGCGGGCTTGATCGGTGTGCAGGTGCGCCTCCCTGATGCAGCGACACACGCGCGTGTTGAGCATGCACCCAGCCCATCGCTGAGTGCTGTCGGGGCTGCACGCCTTGCTGATTCAATGACGCACGCTGGCGATGCTGCTCACATCACTGGGTGCTTGTCCGGCCCTCCATCGAGCAATGCACGTGTTGCTAGTGTGCGTCGCTGAGCAGGTTGGCGCACAGGCCTCGCTGGCGCTGGTGATGCTAATTTTATTCATCGCTAATTCATCACTATTTTATCACTGATTTTTTTGGCGTCGCTGTTTCGTCGCTATTTAGTGATGCTTATTTTTCGCATCACTAATTAGCTTCGCCAAAATAGAGAATTCTTGTAGTAGTCTTCTATTGCAGCCCAAAATAAAGAAATTAAAATAATATAAAACATAAGGTCAAAGGTGAATGGTACAGTGAGGAATAAATTTTATATATGAACTTCAAACAGAATTGTGCTATTCCAGTTTTTGGGAATTTAGTTCACTAATTTTCTATTGAATGAAGTCTTGTGCTTTGACCAAGGAATTAGCTGATGGCTTTCCTATAAGCAGTTTTAGGTGTTCTTCCACCTTGATATAGGATTATGATTCTGATTTTGTGAGTTGGTTTAAGCTTGTTGCATCTGCCATACATCATCTTCATGTGGTTCTAGTGTGCTCGATTATGTGCATCAAAGTTCCATCTAAAAGATTAAGAAGAGATGAGCACACATGGTATTTATCAAAAGTAGTAGTTTTCTTCTCTGCTCTTATATATGGTAGATGCTTCTCCAGAATATACATGGCACTTAATGTTTATATTTATCAGTGTAAGATTGATACAACTTCTCATCAACTAGACAAGCATTCACTTTAATGCTGAAGCTTATTTCATCTCAATTGAACTTTCAAATCAGGATATGTTTGTTGCTGGAACTGATACAACCTCAGCAACTCTTGACTGGGTGATGACAGAGCTAGCCAGGCACCCTCAAGTAATGAAGAAAGCACAGAAAGAGGTAAGAGGGATAGTAGGAAGCAGAGGTGTTGTAGAGGAGAGTGACATTGATCAATTTCACTACATGAGGGCTGTAATAAAGGAGGCCCTGCGGTTGCACCCACCAGTTCCTCTACTAGTTCCTCGAGAATCCATTGAGGCATGTGTCATTGATGGATATGAGATCCCTGCCAAAACTAGAGTATTGGTCAATACTTATGCAATTGGAAGAGACCCTCAGACATGGGAGAACCCACTGGAGTTTAACCCGGAAAGGTTTGGCAACATTGATATCGACATCAAGGGGCAGCAGGATTTCAAGCTGTTGCCATTTGGAGGAGGGAGGAGAGGCTGTCCTGGTTATTCTTTCGGGTTGGCTACCATAGAAACTACTCTCTCTAAGCTTCTGTATCATTTTGATTGGGAGTTGCCACCTGGTGTTGGTGCTGATGATGTTGACATGAGTGAGATTTTTGGACTAGCAACAAGAAAGCGAGAACCATTGATCCTCCTTGCGAGAAATAACAAAGGTTACGAGTTCAAGGAGGATCAACAAAGTGATGCTTGATGTTAAAAATTCGATGGATAAAATTGTAGCCTATATTTCTCTCAATTGGATACTTCAAACTGTAACTGTTAAATGCATCTTGATTTTGCTTTTGGGTTTAAAAATGCTTTCTTTTCATGACCATAGAATCTTTGAAGTTCTGGTTGCTTTCTTTTATAAATTTGGGGTATTTCAATAATTCATTTAAGATACTAGGCAAGCAGAATTGATAAAAGAGAGCTAGTAGGCATTTTTAACACCAGAATTGATAAAGTTCAAAGTATATTCCTTCGTGCACTTCTGAGGATCTTTGTGTGGTAACTAAATATTTAAATTCTTTTCCAGTTCTTCCTTCATCTTAATTTGTTTCCTCTTTCCATGAAAAAGAAGCTTTTTCTCAGGCATAATACATGCAACTTGCATATGATGAGAGGGGGAAAACATACTTCTTTACTTTGCTCTCCTGACTCTTTAACTTGAAAGCATATTGTTTCCTGCATACTTCCAGATTCATGCATATGATTAATAATATAATATGCTTTTCCTTTTTTGAGAGAGAGAGAGAGAGAGAGAGAGAGATTTCCATCACTGGACATAAGCTTGTCATAGGGGAGAGGACTTTGAAAAAGACCAACCCTGTAGTTCGCCCGGCTATGTCCTACAGCAAAGAAAACCTTTCCACCAGAACAGCCTCCACAGCTATTCCACCTCTCTTAAAGTATACAGATTTACTTTTGCCAGCATTTTGACAAAGTCTGGATCACATTGCAAAAACCAGCTTGTTAAAATCTCAAAATTAGTTAGCAAAGCTCTTAGAGTACATGATAAACCTTTCAAAGAAACAATTCGACTACCCTAAGCAGTCACATAAACCAAAATTGTTCCGGCTTGCCCAACTTCCTCATCAATCTCCTTACCCAGGAATTTCAATGTAATGCTTAACATAACTGAATTTCACCATGTTAACAGTCATATTTATCAAAGTTTCTACTCCACTATAAGGATCGACTGCTAGCTCAGCCAGTTCGCATCCATCTCTCCAACTAAGATATCTCAGATTCAAAGTTAGAATGGTGACACCATACTTCTGAAAGTTCTCTGCCTCGAAAAAATGGAAAGTGTTGACATGACAGCAGAAGAATAATAAAGACTCCATTTGACTATCCAATATATTTCTAGGAAAGGCATTAACTCTCAAGCCATCATATAACACGTTTGCCATGAACAAAAGCAAACTGTTTATTAGAAATCATATAGTGAATCAAGTAATAACCCCTCAACTCTAGTTCCATCAGACAGATTTTCTTGAATTCACTAGCAGCATAACAAGTCACACCATAAACACTGATAAGAAAGCAAAAGATGGAAAAGGTCTGCCAATTTCATCTGAAGGAATATAGACAAAAGCTTACACCAATTTTCAGTCCTCACCCACCCTCGTTCAAGTTCTATACAGAATCTTGCAGGTCTTAACAAATCTAAAGAACTGTTTCATAAGACACCCTTGGTTGCCCCGCATTCTTGTTGCTGAGAAGATCATAACATCAGCCCTTTACCCTACAATAGCACAAATGCAAGAACATCATGCATCATTAGACATATCTTTAAATAGTACTCCGTGCAAATGGCAAGCCTGGTGGGATAAAAATTGGTCATGCTTACAAAAGGATGATACTGGAAAAAGCCTGACTTATCACCAGGACTTTTACAATGCTACATGTGGTAAAAAAATATTGCACGAATACCATGGTTTCTCAATGCTCAAAGGTAGCAGTTCACTAATATGTAGAGTACCATGCACTTATGTTGACAGTTACAAGGTTTTCCAACAGAGAACACTAAGCTAACTAATTGGCAGTCTTTTCAAGAAAAATGAGAGCACTGCTTTCAGTTTTACAAGGAAACTCACTTAGATTTTGTTTCAGGTTCCTCATTTGTCACTGAACCTAATGCGGTAAGCTTCCCAAATGATTCTTTAGCACCACTGGTAGCATCGCCAAAGAAGTCGATTACCTTATCAAGAACAGTTTTAAGTTCTTCCTGTGTTGGAAGCTGAAAAGGAAATAGATTTATTGGAAACCAGGTCCTATAAATCCTAATATTATATGGGGGAACAAAAAGCATAAAATGCAAATTAAATGAAAATTATAAATTTAATCCATGACAAAATTGATGGATAAGCAAACTGTGTAGTCAAACAATCAATGCAGCTGCATGCTAAATCCATTAGACCAAAGATATAGAGAATTGGTAAACTACAAGTCAGCACATGCAACACAACCAAATTTCATTGTCATGGAACAAAGATATGCATTTTTCAGTAAATAATAAAAAAGTGGTTGAATATAAATTTTCAAGAGGGTTCCTAAAGGGCAAATTCCTTATCCCTATACTTTGTCCAACTAACAGGCAGTCATGACTCATGAGTTTACAAATGGAGATACTCCACATGAGTGAACTTACCTCAAATACATCTCAACACAAATAAAAAACTGTTAGGAATTAATAGTTATATCAAGAATCTAAATACACTGGCTGACTGATTAATGGTTTCATGAGTTATTCCTTAGTCCTTACAGTATCATACCTTACGTATCTTGGGATAGTTGTTCTAAATTAATAACACATTCATTTCTTCCATTTTGTATCTTTAATATGATGTCACTGCACTGATATTTAACTGTCAGAAATCATGGATTCTCCTACACAATAGCCTTATCTGTGTCATTTAGGGGCCTTGTTAACCTTTTTGAGCAGCAATAAGCTGATGTAGCACAGCCACATTTTAGCAGGGTTCTCGGGCTCTAACAACCATGACTTCCCATTGTTGTTGACCGATCCTTGCTTAGGCTGGGTTACTGCCAGAAACAACTTTCCTGACTGCGGTCGAATTATGCCTGGTCCACTTCGTTGCTCAAATTCTATGACTAGCTATCCACTTGATGAGATACTTCCATGCAAGGTAGGAGTGTTGAACAGCTGAATTAGCAAGCGTATTAATTGAGATCAAATATGGGTACTTAACAATGTCTCATATTGCAAGTGGTTCGCAGTGTGCTGGGAGCTGAACCAGTTTGCTACAATATACTTGATATAATACAGTATGCGCCCCCTACCAACACAATCTCTCAATGCTTTTTCTTACTCCCAGCAATGTACTGCCTGAAACTAACCAATACGGGTCAACATTAGGCAATAAAGGACAGCTCCACTCGATTCCGACCAGTATAGACTGGTTCAGCTCATATACCAACTTGAACCAAAGAACCATCCTGGTTCTGCACTGATATGCTATGTTACACTCTGGTATGGGTAGATTGCAATAGTTCAGCGGAGCACAGTGCCTATATATATACCTCAGAAAGCCTCATGTAAGGCTCAAGACTAACTTAGCCAGAGTTTATGCATATGTTCATCAATTAGCCCAATGGCATCCCACCAATATGACAGTTTGGTCAAACCAATCATTTTGTGCTAGCAAATTGAGCTCATTAAAGGTCAAAATTAGTTGGCAGAACTACTTTGAGCTAAATCATCCAAAGGAGCTGCCAGATTTTCCTTGGTTGTAAATGATTAAATGAAAGAATAAGCTCCCTTTCTTTCTGCTCTTCTTTATGGGCAATAATCACCAATGTTTTTTAGGTTCACTTTCACTTATCAAGATTTATCCTCTTTGTATTTTTGAAATTTCCCTGGCTCCTCCATTCTTGCTGCCATTCTCACTTTTCCTAATCAATCATCGAAGTAATTTTTAACCTTTTCTTGTCTCTCTCCATGGCCCTAAATGTTAGCGTTGACATTGTCATCAAATTTGATGAGACCATTTAAAATGTTTCGATTGATGTAGTTGCATGATGAACTGTGGGAGTGATGAGGGGAAAGATTTGGAGCCTTCAACTCATGAAAGTGGTTGGTGAATAAGGATCTTTATAACAGATGATGGTAAACTAAAATGTCTAAAGCTGAATGCATGGTGTGACAGGATCCAGTCCCATATTCCAGTATGATAAATGCAAAAAAATGGTGGTTTTCTTATGGAAGTCTCCAACTTGTAAGTAGGGCATTTGAAGAATCAAAATGTACAAGATAATAAATTCCCAATTTGAGTATATCAAGGTGAAATTACCGTTAAATGTACAGGTTTTTCTTTCTTCAAGGACAACAAATTCATGACCATCAAACTAGTCAACTTTTGCTTGATTTCAGCCAATACTCATCTCAGATATCTTATACTCCAAGAAAAGAGGCTAATTTTTTGTTATATATTATGTTAGTAGAAGACTTATATTATGTTCAGTTAATTCATCATGAAAGCAAAATCCAATCCAAGGAAACCTCGCTACATTCAATGACAAGAAAATGATTCATGAATATCATCTTATTTTGGCTACCAATAATAATTTTCTATTTTGAAGCATGCATGGCAGTGTGGCTTTTGCAATTCCTTTCAGTGGCTTTGGGAATCATTGGCACATAAAATAATTTTCATGGCGTCCTGACCAGAACATCAAAGTAGGAATTACTGAAATTAAGGTGTTGAACCCCTTCAAGTACCATGATCCCTCGTGTCCTCAGTTTCTATTCCTCGTTCCACTTTGAGCCATGAGCAGTTTTTCTAAACACTACAAATTTTTGATGTTTTGATGTATCCACACTCGGACACTGACACTTTGGATGCTTCATGTCACTCCTTAGACACTCCATACTATCAATTTATAATGGCATCATTATTTATGTCTACTTTTGGCACTTCAATTTGGAAGTTTCTATTGTGAACATAATACCTCGAAACAATTTATCAAACTTCTAGCACAAGGAACATAGGTCTAGCTTATTATTCATTATATGCATACATCAGTACATATTAAGATATACTCTATAAGATGCAGGCTTGTCCTAGTGTCTGATTTTTAAAAGATTTTCGTGTCCGATCTTATTGACACCTGCACAATTGACTGTGTGACATGTCCAAATAACATTGGCCATGAGCAACATATATTTAGTTTTCACATAGAATTTTGCTCCTGCTCCCTAGAGTTGGGCACCGAACCGTGCCCCATGGGCCGGCATGGCTCGGGGTATGCTACAGTATCGGGCCGTGCCAAGCACGGCCCAGTACTGCATACCGTGTCGGGCTCAGAAATTCTGGCTCGCGGACCAAGCCCGGCACGGCCCTACCCCTTTTGAAAACCCTCCGCATCTTGCGCCGTCTCACATCACCGTCGCCGGCCCTCTCTGCGAGCCTCCCTCGGCCGGCGAAATGCCCTTCTCGTCCCTCCTCCCCTCTCCTCTCCGCCTCCCCACCCCCTCCAACCCTCGATTTTCGCGGCCTTTGCCTACCACCGTGCCTCCCCTCTCTGCCGCGTCACTGGTGGCAGCGCGGCCCGCGTCGCCCTCCCCGCCGGTTGGAAGTCCGGGCCTTGGACGCCGCCCAAGTGTTTGACTATGAGGGCTAGGCCTCCGAACTTCTGAAAGCCGCTCCAAGCTCAAGATCGCCGTCATCGGCTTTGGCAACTTCGGCCAGTTCCTCGCCCGCACCTTGGCCCGCCAGGGCCACACCCTCCTGGCCCACTCGCACTCCGACCACTCCGAAGTTGCTCGCTCGCTTGGTGTCTCCTTCCGCGACCCCCACGACCTCTGCGAGGAGCACCCCGACGTGGTCCTCCTCTGCACCTCGATCCTCTCCACCGATGCGTCCTCCGCTCCCTCCCCGTGGAGCGCCTCCACCACAACACCCTCTTCGTCGATGTTCTCTCCATTAAAGAGTTCCCCAAGAACCTCTTTCTCCAGCTTCTCCCTCCACAATTCGACATTCTCTGCACTCACCCCATGTTCGGCCTGGAGAGCGGCAAGCATGCCTGGTGGGCCATGCCTGGCACGGCACGGCCCGTGCCCAAAATGGGCCACAGGCCGTGCCGGGCTTGAAATTTTTTTCGGCCATGCCTGGCACGGCCCGTTTATTAATGGGCCATGCCTACATGACCCGGTTATTGGTGAGGCCCAGCGGGTCTGGGCTGGCACGGCATGGCCTAGTGCCTAAGTCTACTGCTTTCATAGCTAGAATTTATGGAGCTAGGTTCATGCCACTAGATCACACTTTTGGTACTATTTGGGCCTTGGCCTCAGTTTTATTTGAACTTCTTAATAGAACCGTAGCTTTGTGTTTTAAGCATCTAAATGCTCTTCAAATTAGAACCTAATCAAGCACTTCGGAGTTGATTCTTTCTTTGCTCAACATTGTCAACTTATTGGAATATCCAAGGTCCAATCTGCTGATCTTCTTATTACTAAATCTCAAAGCTCAACATTCTTACCAAATTTCCAGACTCAACATGTACAACTGACCTTGACCTTGAGCAATGTTGTTAGATGTGCCTATATATTGTATTTTGTAAATATGGACTACTCCCTTTGGATGTAAGCTCACCATCCATTTATTGGAACCTTTATATATGCTTATCTAGTTGAGCCGCAATAGAGAATAGACAGAACACTTATTCCACCATTTATTATTTTGGATTGGATTATTATTACATATCACTTCACTGCAAGCTAACAATAACACTACACAGTAAAGAAAAGAGGGTGGGGGGAGAAACCCCACAAATTGAATTTGCATTTCACAGAGGATTATCATACAGACCAAAAGTAAATTTGCATGTGTGCGCATCCATTATATATATATAAACTCATAGAAAAGCAACCAAAATTTTAATTCATCATATAGTCACATAACAGAAACAAAAGGCAGGAACAATGGAAAAATAAAAATGACAAACGTACTTCAATAACATCATTTGTAGAAAGGGCAGCTCTCAAATTGTTATTTTCCTGCATATGGCAAAAAAAAAGTTGATGAATGTGGTATAGTAACAGTAAAAGTGAATAGTAATAGTAAAAGTAATTGGAACAATGTCTTTCACTCTAAAGCCTCCCACAAAATTTCATTTAATAGGAATAAGGAGACATTACAACAAGTTTGTAGCCATATCTAAATGCAGTAGCAGAGCGCAACACACGATATTGCTTGAAAGCTGTCTTTTGTATCTCCTTCTCATCCTGTTTTGTTTGCAATTGGTGATAAAGTTAGTTGAACTTGAAAATAGAGACCGCAGATAAATAATTCTTCAAATTGCAGCATAAAACAATGGAACATGCCACAACCAATAAAAAACTTGAAATTGTTAAAAGAACATACCACAGCATAATATTAATAAAAAGCTAAAAAACTTGAAATTTCATGATATAAATAAGTATGCAAGATCAACATCAATATTCCAGAATTAAAATAAAAATATGTTAAGAAAAGTTTGAGGTAAAATATAAGAAACTCTCCTTACAACAGATAACAAACTTTTAACCTTTAAGTAAATAAAATCCTGCTGACACACTCAATCTGATCAGGAGTTGCTATAAAATTACACATAAGTATACAATCCCTAGAGATGCAAAATATATTAAATGGACTAAAATCAATAAAAGCATGCTTCTAATCATAGAGGGGTAAAAAAGCCAGAATCTTTCAAAAATACCAAGAGAAAGAATTACTCTGTAAATCACAGCTGCTAGGTTTCTGGCAATGGTATCTTTATAGATATATTTTCCAAGAAAGTTATCTTTAGCAGCAACCATGATCTTTGCAGTTGTGCCACCAGTTACTAGACTAAGAGGGTACCAAAGATACACCTGCAAAATTGCCACACTAATATATAATTTACAATTAAACATCAAAATTAGGTAATGTTACAGTTAATTTATAGGGAAATATTAAGAATTTTACAATGTCAAATAAGTGCACAAAACCACTGTAGAAAGGGGGGAAATCACTTAGAGTAACAGGAAAAGGCATCTAATTAATGTTCAAAAATTCAAAGCTAAATTTACAACCTTCTGACTAGTACTCAAGTACTCTTTTATTTCCTACTCAAGAACTATTTAACCTTGTATTTGAAATATCTGGATATTCAATAACTTTTGATATGATTCCTTAAATTTTTGGTCCATCTTTTTAGTCTTTTCACCATCCATGTGTTTTGTTTTCTCTTTAAACCTTCATCATGTACAGAGTGCTTTGTGGAAGCCTGCCTTACACTTTTCTAAATTTCATCATGTCTTTTGAGTTTTCCTTCCATGATAGACCTCCTTCATGACCCCCACACCAAAACTTCGGCTCTTTAAAGCACATCTTTTCCATTTGAGCCTTTTCATACAATTAGAAGCTTTCATCCTCTTGCACACATAGTTATTTATCACAATAGCATAAACATGATTAATTTAAAATACGAATCTCCATCTCAATGGCACAGGCGATTGTACAGTATGCTCCATCACTGCTGGAACACATTTCACAAACATCGTGTGGAATCAACCTGATGGATTTGAGTTGCAGCCCACATCATCTGCCAACACATCTATGACATCCAAGCCATTCAGCTTCATCTTCACCTCATCTTTGTGCAACTTGAGATTAAATCATTCAACAAACCAATTTCCAACTTTCAGTTCTCACATTGCCAGTTTCTTAACCTTGGAGATGTTGATCTATCTCTCTGACATTTACATGGAGAGGGTTTGCGCCCACAAGCATGATCTTCCAGTCTTCTTAACAGAATGTGCAGTCAGTCAAGGAGCTCCCCAAATTAAAGTATATTCGCATGAATAACTTTATACTAATATTAATGGGCTCATAAGTCATGCCATCCAACCTTGATTCTGCGAATATTTTGAGGATCACCAACAAATGCCGTGGTTGTTAATGTGCCTGCATCCCAAGTTTGAGTCACACAAATGACAATTGTTTGTCTAGAACCTTGTTTAAAGTCAAGTCCTATTTTTCTAGTTGAGGTTGTGTTTGTAATCGCTTCTTTATCTTTTTTTGATCCTTCCAACACAGCCTTGGTGTTGTGATTATTTCAAATGCCCAAGCCTTTAGGAAGGCACATGAGGAGTGCAGCAAGTAGGCTCAAACCCTGAGGCCTTCCATTACTATTGTAGCTCCAAACATGGCACCCATTCAGTTGTCCCTTCCCTGTACTTCTATTGCTTAGCTAGCTGATCAGGTCCAAGAACATGTGGCTTTCCATTAACAAACTGCTGACACTAATAACACTGCTTCCTGACAAGTTAAATATATATAACAAACATCATTGGTTCTTCTTATGACAAGTAGTCATCAAGCAACCTTGAACAAGCATCATCCACATAAACCTCACCATCAATGTCATCTATCCCTCAAAAACTCAATTAACAGCGAGTCCCCCTATCCTTTCCTTCACAATAACACTGTATAGACCAGGCAACAACAAAGAGATAATAGAAAAGTTCCACATCAGCTGACCAGTTTTTTTCACTGATATATTTGAGTTACAAAACCATTTCGAAACCACCCTTATTTCATATGGACCATAAAAGTACTACCACGAAAATGGCATCCTATTCACCCATCACAAACTCACCCATACACAAGGATAACATTATCCAAAATTTAGTTTCCCTTGACCGGCCATTCTACCGCAAGCAAATCAAATAGTTATCTCAAACAACCATGACTACAATTTATTAAAAGAAATTAACAACACAAAGAAACAAATAATTCACAAATAACAATTCATTTTAATCATTCGAGACGGCGCCAGGAACCGTGATTCGACTTATTTAAGCATGAAAAATAACCAAACAAAGATATTGATGACCAAAACAACGAGAAATCATCATAGAAAAACCATTAGAGATGAGGGATTGAGACAGAGACATTAGCGGTTCGGATGAAGATGACGAATCGAGGGTTGCCGTCGTCCTCGATCTTGGGGAGAGCGGGAGGGGGAGGCCGCTGGAACTGGCGAGCCATCATCCCTCTCTTCCCCTTGGCCTCCACCACCATGAGCGGCCGCCTGTTCTTGAACTCCCTTCGGCTCGCGAGGGCTCGCGAAGGGAGAGGCGAGCCCAGGAAGAGACCATTCTCGTGGGCTATTCTGGAATTAGACAGAGGAGGGCGAGCCAGAGCTCCAACGGACATGGCCGCTTCCATCTCTGCGGGTCGATCCCTTGGTCATCGTTTAAGCTTAAGCTCTCTCCCACTCTCTTATCCAGCGCGCGGCACTCGATTGCGATTTTAGAGCCGGATCGCCTGGACGGGGAAACCCACGGACGTGTTTACTTTTGGGCGAGGAGATGACATGTGGACTAAAAAAAAACATCTATTTTTTACTTTAAAAACAGACCAATTACCTTTAGCCACGTGGCACGAATTCAGAGGCGCTTAAGTGGTTAGGTCGGTTTGCTGTTGAACTTTAAAAAAATTATAAAAATAATTTTAAACTTCCTATTTTATCATTTTCATCTCTACCATTAAATAGAGAAGACACCGTTTATTTTTATCCTATGTGGCAATATACCTAACAGCATACGCAATTCAAATGATAAAAATAAATTTAAAATCTATAATTAACCCATTAACTCATTATTTAATAATTTAAAAAAATTAAAAAAAATAAAATAATCTTTTGTTCTAACTCCTAAGCGTTGATGTACCCGTTGCACTCCTCCTAAGGCAAATCAGGATAGGAAAAGATTATTTTTTTATTTTTTTTATTTTTTTAAATTATTAAATAATAGGTTAACGGATTAATTATGAATTTTAAATTTATTTTTATTACTTAAATGCTATAGGTGTAATGCTACTATATGAAATAAAAATAAATGACATCTTTTTTATTTAATTAAAGTAATATAAAATAAAAAGTTTAGAAATTTTTATAACTAAAAAGTTTAAAAACCAAAATGATACAATCCTAAATATAAGATTTAATTCCGTAGTTTAGCCTAAATTTTAACAACGGATGCCTAAAGCCTTTTACCAAGACTGAAAAATTAATAAAATAATGAAAAATATTTTACCCGTCCAAAGTAAAAATTAATGATTGTTCTGAACCTATCTTAGCACGTTTATAAATGTACTTCAAAAGGCTAGATTAGTTAAATAAAATGGAGTGAATTAGAGAAAAAATATATAGCGACTCTTCTGCGGTAAATAAAGAGAAGTCTACGGATGTGTTTGGTATACGTGTTAAGTATACAATGAAAAGAAGGATGAGAGTAGATCCAACATAATAGAATAAAAAGTTGCCCTCTCTTCTATTTGATGAAGGATGGGATTTAAAAATAAAATAAAATAATTATATGTTAAAATAACTATATTTTTAAAAAAAAAAAGGAAAATAAAGTAATAATTAGAATAAAAATAAAAACATCTATTGATAGAATAAGTAATCTTTTCTTTTACAGGATTAGTCATTCCGTGGTACAAAATTTTATTCTGTTCTTATGAAAAACATATGTGGAAAAGGATTAAAAAAATTCCATCCACTCTCTAATATCTTAGCTAAACTTAAAGTATAAAAAACTTAGATCCACGCTGGCCTAAACATGAAAAAAAAAAATTCAAGAATAATCTTAGAGCGTGGCTAAGTTCATCTCATATATATTAAGAGAAAGAGAGAGATAGGTTTGAGCACATTTGAATATAGCCAAGTTTTAGATCCGATTATATTGCTTACTTTTGATTCCATACAGATCTCAAAGTCATTTTATCTTTTTTACTTTTTTATTTTTAAAATTTATGAATCGTATGGATTCAAGGGTAGATGAGGTGATTGGATATAAACTTGGCTATATTGGAATGTAGCCAAATTCATCTCTATCCTTTCTCTTAATAGAGAGATAGAAAGGGAGGATAAAAGTAGATTTAGCCAAGTATAGGATTCGATCACTTACTTTACCCTTATATCCACATGGAGCCTAAACCCATCCCATAGTTTCTATTTTTAACTTTGAAATTTGTGAATCATGTGAATCTTCAGAATTTGATCATCTCTTGCAACCTTAGATTTACACATATCCTAAGCCGTCTTCTCTTTTACATCTTTGGGATCCATGAATTCTGTGAATTTAAGATAGAAAAGGTGATAAATATGAACTTGACTATATTTGCATGTAGTCAAACCTATTATATATATAAACTGGGACTTGATCCATTATGGGAGGTTAGGATATAATTGCCATTCACATTTCCTTCTTCCATAACTGGACCAATATTTCTATCATAGGCAAATCAAATAGTTGTTTCAACTAATCATGCCTGCAATTTAAAAATAAATAAGAACTCAAAGAGCTTCTCATGAGCATTTTATTCATTCAGCACGGCATCAACAATGCAAGCATGAAATAAAGAAAACCTTTAAAGAACCAATAAAAAGAAAGATTGAAGAAAAGGGAAGGTAGAGATGCTAGCGAGTTGGACTAAGATGATGAATCGGGAATTGCCGTCATCCTCCATCTTGCGAAGGAAAAAGTCTTTATACACTGCCTCGGTAGGCGGTACAGCATGGCCTGCATCAAACGCAGTGATTCACCTGCAGGTGAGCCCATGTGTCAGCGATGCAAGACTAATGGGCAGGCCCTCGGTGCGGACCTGCTCAGAGATGAATCACTGCGCCCGATGCATGCCATGCTGCACCAAGGCCTACACTGGGGGTGATGTACAAAGACTTTTCCCTTGCAGAAAGGGAGAAGGGGAGGAGGAGACTTTGGGCCTTGGTGATCCATCATCCTTCTCTTCACCTTGGACTCCACCATCACTAGCTGCCTCTTGTTCTTGGATGCCCTTCGGCTAGTGAGACCTCATAAAGGATGGGCGAGCCCATGAAGACATGATCATTAACCTTCTAAGAGATAAATTTTCATGTAAACATAAAATCTTAGGTATCATTTTTGATTAGCTTTATAACATTTACCTTTCCATCAAAATTGTAAAAAATTATATGATGTCCTTGAAGCTTAGTAAGTCGTGAATGATACCAGTCGGAACCGATTCATCATCTCAAAATTAAAAAAGTACATAATAGAGGATTATATATTAGTAATTTATTTTCAAACCTGAGTTAGCTGACTGTAAATTTTTTAAAAGGTATAAGGTTCAAACTTTAGCTGGTGTCCTTCTAGCTATCTTCTTAGTCTAACAAAAGTAATTAGCTCTATTAGGATTGGGAAAGAATATCAACTAAAGCTCAAGCAAAAGTTTGATTTTAGACTTAAGGTCTACCTGACTGAACCAAGCTCAACCTCAAATTATTTGAACTTAGAGAAAAGAATTTCAAAAAAAAAATATTATGGTGGTATTTCCCCCAAACAAAAGCTGTAATTGGCTTACAATTTGTAAGATGGTACGGTGATTAGTGTAAGTAGCTCCAATTAAACAAATTACAAACAGCAAGCATTTAAATTGTTTTATCATCAATTTCGGAGACAATTCCACTTATTATTGGCAGTGGGCATGTCATGATCCTGGGTGAAAAATGAGAGCACATTAAGCAAAGTCAATGCCAAATGGAGAATATTCCCTTTTGATAAAATCCAACAATGTAAAAAGCAAGAAGAAATGATGGGGTCCTCTCAGATTAATTTTAATTACTGTAAGGTAGTATCTTCTGTCAATTTTTTTTTTTTTTTTTTCAAAGAGATTAGATTGGAGGTGAGTTTGGTAGGTGGTACCGCCTGATATTTATTTACTTTAATAATAAAATAAAAAATCGATGGTGGCAAAAAGAACATTAGAATACAAAGGAGATTAGGTTGCTCAAACAAACAACTTATCATTCATCATATCAGATGATAACAATAGGATGACGACAAGAAATGAGGGGACTCTGATCTTCCTTATATGATTATTAAACAAAACCAAAAGGGCACTGGATCAGAGAAAAAAAAAAGCCAAATAGTTTGAGAATTATGCATAAGATAATATTTGATGTGGTCCAATTTGGCAGTTTGGTCTTGTAGTGACACATGATAGAGCAAGATGACAACACGAAAGAGAGAAAATCTTAACAAAGAAAAGAACATCCTTTGTCTTACCCTAATTTGATTAGGTCTTCTTATTTAATGTAAAACTACTTTACAAAAGAATTAATATATCTATTTCAAGAATATTTCATCATGAATGCCACTTTTTATAAGATCAAGATTGTAGGGCAATTTGATAATCTAATTAATCTGTTAGTAAACGAAACTATATGGTCCTAAAATGTCTTATAAGCACTAAACCTTTTTTTTTCATCCACCGTAAAACTATTTTTGTGGCATTATAATAAGCACTAAACCTTTCTTTTCTATCTGATGTGGAATTATGTTTGGGGCATTACAATAAGCACTAAACATTTTCTTTTCCATCAAATGGGAGACTATTTTCGAAGCATTACAGTTTCTTTTGTTACAATGGAACGTTTTCATTGTACGCCACAAAGCCAGCTAAAATTTACTTTGAAACAGATTGTTGGTGCTACAAGGGTGGCCCTACACCATGATAGATTCAACCATATCCCTTTCTTCCTACACACAGCTTCCACACATCCAGATCGGCTTTGATATCACTCATAACACCTGAAACGTACATGTTGGTCCAATTAATCTTTTAGCAAATTAAAACTGTGTGGTCCCTAAAAACTTGAAAGAAAGTTAATTAATAGCTAGTGAACTTAAGTTATAAGTACTTAAACTTTTTTCGATCCATCCAATGCGGGATTATTTTAGGGGTATTACAGGAACACTAAAAAATCTCACTATAATGTAGTTCTAGCCAATACATATCAAGACCTAGTTTCCCTTGCATAAGGAAAAACATCACTAATCGAGAAGAATCCTCCCTGCACTATATCTCACATAAAGAGCATAAATAACTGCACCATATAATTGATGGAGAAGATGAAAGAAATGAGATGTGGAAATGGTAGGCACTTTCATATGTTTTTTAGTGAGGTGGTTAACATCCTTCTGTAGCTGAAGCAGTATGTCAGCAAGTGTTTGTGCTCAAGTCTCTCCTCACAGGTCGAGGTTCTCTCCATACTCTCATTTTTCTCAAGCCCAACCTAAAATTACTCAGTTTACCATCTCATCCATTGATGGGAAGAAGTCTGCAGCATAGAAACTGGCTTCCAATAAATGACAGTTAATGAAAAATCTCATGACATCTACTCTTCTCATACTCTCATTGGAACTTGAAACCTAATGTAACCTGCATATTTTGTTATTTGCAAGTTACCATCATCTTGCTCAGATTGATGGGGGTTTGAAGAAAGACAAGATATCATTTTGATTATCAGTGAAATCTCTTCTTTCAATATGTTGAATTATGTGACGCCTATGACAGACAACTGCCCATGGCAGTTATCCATGAAGAAAATTGCCCATGTCAGTTATTGTTCAGGAAAATAAAAGAAAAGAAACTGCTCCAAAACCGCACATGAACCAGATTTTTCAGGTATATAGAAACTAAATAAACCAAAAGAGAGTTTGGATTGTGAACAAAGGAATAAAACCACAACCTAGCGTTCAATCCATCGTGAAATCATCGAGGTAAGTAAATTCAATCCATTCCATTTATCCTTACATGATTCAACATTGGCATTAGAGCCATATTTATTATTCCCTTATTGATTTTTTGCTCTGTATTAAGTTAACCACAATGGCTATTTTGACTCAAGTTTTTGATTAACTTGATGTGCACTATGCCATAATAGTTACATATTCTTAAACTAGGAAATGCGGGCTTTAAAATGGTATATAGATCATTAATTTTGGATAAGTGCAAGAAAGATATGCTTTTTCAAAAATAGCATCTTAAAAACTGTCAACTTGGACAGTACTCATGAATCCAACTTTTGGTCTTTGTTCTGGTTTATATAATATAATTTACGTAAAATAATTTTGTATTGTGAAACTATAGATCATAAGCTTTCTAATGATATATAATACAGTATTTTTTTATGCCTACCGAGAGAGATATGATCAGTTGAAAGTAGAACATTAAATTTTTCTTTTACACTGTGCAATGGCATCATGAGGAAAATTTAATGAACATAGAGGGTCTTATCAGTCCCTTTTTGTTTCACAGGCTGAGTTAAGGGTCAGCCGACCTACTATTGGGCCTGAACTATTTTTGGGCCTATATATATAATTTTTGTCTTGAAAATTTTAATAAAATTGAGTAGAATTTTTTAAAAATTTCTTGACATGATTGTGTCTAAATCTATCTCTATGGCAATAATTATTCATTATATTAAATTAATGTTTGGCTTGAGATTTTTTTTGTTTGTTTAATGTCTAACATGAAATTGTTTTTCTTTCCTTAAATTTTAAGGAATCATGTCTCGCTTAAGGAGGATAATTAGCTTAAAAAGTATAGAAAAGAAAAGAGAGATAGAGGAATCTCTGGATCATCACTTAAGAGAACTCCAATAGCTTTGAAAAGTGAGACTGCGAGAAAAAAGCTCAGAAGTTTGAAATCAAATTTTGTTGAATATAGAACGTTGCCTAGATAGACACTTGTTGAGCATATCAGGATTGTTAATAATAAGTTACAAAAGATTACACATAGTAGTCATGTACTTAATGATATAGAAAAGTATATAGCTTTGTATAAAACATTACCATGAAGTTTATAAGAAAATTGGAAAGCTTCTGGTAACGTGATTATCGTATGTTTTCCAATACCTTAGATGAAAAAGATTTTTTAAATGAAAAAATTAGAGTTTATGGGAGGTTAGTTTACTTGTTCCTTGAATCGAACATTTGAAAAAACTTAGCTAGGACATCTATATTAACTGAGTCCCAATCTGTATTTGCTAAGTATTCCATTGTAAGCTATCCCTGGTTAAGGAAAATGGTTTATGTGATTTTGGATAGAAAAAATTTTGAACAATCTATCCTTAGAAGGGTATGCTTTAACTGGCATGGAATGATTGGGAGAATTCAAGTGAATTCTCATTTGAATTAAATCTGTCACAATTCAAATTAAATCCCCCAAAATTCAACATTTGAATATAGATGTTGATTGGGAATATAGTAAACTTTTGCATCTATATCTTAAGAAGTTTTTTTTTGTTAATTTAATTTAGGATTATGACTAATGATGTGTGTATATATATATATATATATATATGTAGAATATAAATTGATATTGCATTTACCTTTGTCTCTTGTAGTTCTATGATTAGTCATGGCATTAAGAATAATATTGCTGATCTCAACAAAAGGAAAAAATTAAATGGTGATAATTATAACATATGGCAATTAAAAATTTAATATCTACTCGATGAGAGTGATGCTTTGGAGGCCATCAACAATGTGATGAGTGCGCCTCAAGATGTTAAGGGAAATATTAACAATGCCCAGTATTGATTTAGCTGCTTATAATATATGAAAAAAGAAAGATGCCACTGTATGAGGAATCATGATCAGTTTCATGACTGATGATCTAGTCTATGAATATCAATAGTATCAGACTACTAATGGCATGTGAATTGCTTTGAGAGAAAAGTTTGGAAAAACTTATATCTTCAAACTTAAGCAGCTAATTATCAAATTTGACACTTACAAGAAAATTCTTAACAAATCAATGAAACAATATTTAAGGGACATATCAAATATAATCATGGAATTAAAATCTGCTAGGCATAATCTCATGGATATCCGATCTCTTCCTAATAGCTGAGAACACATGAAAGTCAACATGACACATAATGAAAGCATTAAGACTTTTATTGATATTGCACATCACTCAAAACTTGAAGATGAGCATCTAGAGGCAGCCAAGCCGATGCACAAGCATATGTGGCAGAGCCGAGTTCTAAGAAGTTTTTTGGTTTTAAGCGCAAGAGATATAATGGACAAAACAAAGGCAAGGGTAAGAAAAAAGAAGCTAGTCAGGGACCAAAGAAAAAGAATAAGTTTTAAAGCACTACAGAGGAAAGTTGGTGGTAAGAAAGATAAAACTAAGATGACATGCCACAATTGGAGCAAACTGGGTCACTTTGCTCGTGAATGCACTGAGCCTAAAAAGGTATTGTCTATCTTTCCTTCTTTTATTGTACTTCTATATCAAAATATTTTTGTTTCTAATACTGTTTTGCTCATTGAAGTGCTTCCTTTATGGATGTAGACTCAAGAGCCACAGACTATGTAGCTATAGACAGAAATGAGTTTGTGGAATTTCATCAAATTCTAGAAGAAAAAAGTGGATTTATTTGGGCAATAATGTGAGGATAGAAGTAAAAGAAATTGGTATATGCAAATTAGATTAGCAAGAAGGCCGGATCCTATATTTTCATGACATCCTTTATGCTCTAGCTATTCGATAAAATTTGGTCTCTATTATTGCTCTTCTGAAATTAGGATCCAATTTGAATTTTCATGGAGAATATGTAAATATTTCTCATGATACAATATACTATGGTTGTGAATTTCTTATGGATGGTTTAATATTTTAAACACTAAATATTACAATGATAACAATGGTGTTTGTTTTTTCTTATTTACTAAATCTAGCAATGATGATGCCGATATGAATTTATGGCATACTAAATTAGGGCATATTTGGCAAGATAGAATGAAGACTTGCTCGTAACGGTCTAGTAGGATCAAACATGAAATTTAATCTACACACTTATGAATATTACTTTAAAAAAAATGAATAGAAAACCATTTAAAACAGTCCTACAGGGCTGATTATCCTTTCCAACTTATACATTCTAATATTTATAGACCAATGAGTATTAAAGCAAGGCATAGAGCCTCATATTTTATTACTTTCATAGATGATTGCACTCGATATGGCCATATCTATTTGATCTTCCATAAATCGGAAGTATTACATTACTTTATATGATATTTAAATGAAGTAAAAATCAATTAGACAAGAAGAAGAATGCTTTAAGGACCGATCGAGGAAAAAAGTATCTATCTGAATAGTTCAAGGAACTGTATAATGATAAAGGAATTCTGAGATAATTGATCATTCCTAGAATTCCGCAATAAAATGGTGTTGCTGAATGAAGAAATAGGACACTACTAGACATGGTCAGATCTATGATGGCACAAGCTAATCTTCCAATACAATATTGGGGAGATGCTTTATTAATTGCTGCATACATACTTAATCGAGTACCATATAAGTTAGTATCCTTCATACCTTATGAGTTATGAATAGGTAAAAAACCTGATTTGAGTCAGTTGCATTCCTGGGGATCTGCAGCTTACATTCTTGACACTTTCCACAAATATGGTAAATTAGGACTTAGAGAAAGGAAATGTATTTTTATACGATACTCTAAAAACTTAAAAGAAATGTGTTTATTGGTGAGGATTATGATGGAAGGTTAACTGAAATTGAGTTCTGAGATATCACTTTTCTTGAAGATCAATTTCCTAAAAATGATGATATGACAAAGGTTCTCATTTATATGAGATGGATGAAAAGAAAGAGGTGATACAAGTCATTAGATGGTTGACACTCAAGAAGTTGTACTTAATTCTATTCTTGATAGTAGGAACACAAAGGATTTGCTTCAACCATATCAATTAAGTGGGAGAGTTGAGACTGAATTAGAACCAATTTTGATAGGTAGAAGCAATGATCCTCAATAATGAAGGAGTACTCATTCAAAAACTTTTCAAAAACGTTTTCAAAATGAAAATGAGACTTATATAGTTACTCCTCAAGATGATGATGAACAAACAATGTCAAAGAGGCTCTTGAGTATCCTACTAAAGAAAAGTAGAAAGTGGCATTGGAAGAGAAATGAAATCTATGAGAATAAACTAAGTTTGGAACTTGGTTGATTTATCACCAGGCCACAAAGCTATTGGAAACAAATGGTTCTCAAAATAAAGCATAAGATGGATGGTTTGTTGATAGATATAAAACTTATTTGGTAACGAAAGTTACACTCAACAGAAGGGTATAGACTATGAGAAAACTTTTTACCTGTTGTTAGGTTTACTTCTATTTGCTTAATTTTAGCTATAGTAGTATATCTAGATTTAGAATTGTATCAAATGGATGTGAAAATAGCTTTCCTACAAGAAGAGTTAGACTAGAAAATCTATATGGAACAGCTCGTAGGTTTTCTGGTTAAAGGTCAAGAGCGCAAAGTTTGCAAGCTCCAAAGGTCAATTTATGGTCTGAAATAGTTATTTAGACAGTGGTACCTTAGATTTTATAAAATGATTTCAATATATAATTTTAAAATGATTGATGAAGACCATTGTGTTTATGTTAGAAAGACGAATGATAAATTTGTAATTTTACCTCTTTATGTTGATGATATTTTGATAACTGAAAATGACAAGGAGTATGTCATGACCATTAAAGGATGGTTGCCATGAATTTTGATATGAAAGATATGGATAAAGCAAATTTCATACTGAAAGTAAAAATTAAAAGAGATCGTTCAAAGAAACTTTTGTCTCTATCATAAGAGAATTATATCCAAAAGATTTTTGAACGTTTCAATATGAGGAGTTGCAAACCGGTGGATACTCCTATATCAAAAGGCGAAGCTTTGAGTCAAAATATGTGTCCTAAGAATCCACAAGAACAAAAGCAAATGTCTACTGTACCATATTTAAGTGTTGTTGGGAGTTTGATGTATGCTATGATGTGCACCTGTCCAGATATATGTTTTGTTATTGGGATAGTTAGTCGGTATCAATTGAATCCTAGTCCATAACATTGAAAAGCTGTCAAAAGAATTTTAAGGTATTTAAAAAGAACAATGGATTACTGCCCATGTTATCAAGGATCGAATTTGTATCTTATTGGATATTTAGATGTTGATTGGGGATGAGACTTCGATCAACGAAAATCTACATATGGTTATACCTTTTACTTAATAAAGGTTATCTTGGTGTAGTAAGAAGCAAACATGCATAGTGTCAACTATGAAAGTTGAATTTGTTGTATATTCAGTTGTTGTACAGAAAGCTATTTGGTTAAGAAGATTTTTTGATAATTTGAAAGTTCAAAGTGATGGTGTTGCACCAATCACTATTTATCATGATAATCAAGCAGCGATTGCTTTCACTAAAGACTCCAAATATCATAGTAGAACCAAACATATTGATACCAGATACAACTATATTAGAGACATCAGAGAAATGATCGTACAATATATCTCTACGCATCGAATGGTGGCGGATCCCTTGACTAAGCCAATTCTAAGAGATTTTTTTAATGGCGCATATAGATTCTCTTGAATTGTGTAGAATATAGATTTTTTTTTTTTGAACATTGTTGAGCACATATAATGTACTATTTTTATGATAAATGCAAATAAATATTATGTTCTTTATTTTTATCATGATATATATATACACATCATATGTTTGGTTTGAAGCTCAACAAAGTGATGTCACACAGGTTCTAAGTTGACTTACTCACACAAGCAATCTCCTCTAGTGCTCAGATAGTGAGTAGAGATGAGACATGTTAGGTATGTCGCCTTATATAGAGAATTCATGTTAGGTGCTTGGAAGCAACTAAACTAAGATCTGTATAGTGTTTTATCAGACATTAAAAAGTTATAAATACTGTAACAAATGGTTCATACCATGTATGCTAGTTCGATCAATAAGGTAGTGGAAGAATAGATCCCTGCTTCTCCACTATGCGAGACCGGTTGAGGTTAAATTAAAACTTCATAATAATACCCTTATACTTTTTGATGTTATTTGGCGTTTGTATTTAGTGTCTTGCTATCTTAGCATGTTACCTATGATTATAAATGATTCGATCTATGGAACATGTCTAGATAAGCAGCTAAATATGAGTTGCAAAATTTTGAGTAGAAAAGAAAGACTATGTTCAATGTATTCATTGGCCGGCCAATCTTGTCGCTTGAGAAAAGCTAAGACTCAATTATGGATTCCTAGTCGCATTGTTTTAATATGCTCTTTGAGGGATTAGAGATATTTTATAAAAGGAATGAGTCTAGGATAGGTCGAGTTGAAATTATTAACTAGTTATTTTTTTAGGGTTGAGCTACTATGATATTCCTAACATATGCATGATAATAAGCTTTCAAGTGAGGTATACTTGCTAGGTTGCACTATCCATCTATTAGTATGAAATTGGTGTTTAAGTTTCTATTGTATTTTTCATTCTTTCTTTTTTTCTTTCGCAACGAGGGTTTTACCCTGCATGTGTGAGTGGGAGATGTTGAACTATGCGACGCCTATAATAGACAACTGTCTATGGCAGTTATTGTTCAAGAAAAACAAAAGGAAAGAAACTGCTCCATAACCGTACATGAACGAGTTTTTTCATGTATATATATATAAAGAGAAGAAAAGGGCCATGGAACTATTGGTCCAATTAGCTTATTAGCAGGTTGAAATCACGTGATCCTAAAAATTCGAATAAGAGTTAATTGGCAATAGGTGAATTTGAGTTTACAAGCACCAAACATTTTTTTTTCTCATCTGATATGGGACTATTTTTGAGATATTATATAAGATAATAACAAGAATGTCACGAGGACATTACAATGAAAGAATAGTTACAAGAAAGAGAATTGTTCAAACACCTTAACAACTTGCATATCGTTTTGAATTAGCACAGACCTCAGAGAATGGTACAGTCATTGGCAATAAATGAGAAAGATAATCAAATGGGCCACTCAGTATTGCACAAACCATGGTTTGAGTATTTTGCTGATGATAGAATTGTTCAGGTAACAAGCCCATCCATAATTTGGAAATCAAGGACAAATATTGCTGAAGCTATGTGAATCTGCCCCTAGTGCGAAAATTAACTGCTCTCGAGGCCATAGCTCTCAAATTTGCTCTAGCAGACTGAAGTGTGCTGCTGCGCTGCCCGCGACCACCTTCATGAAAGGCGACCATAAACTCCTCCCTCTGCAGCCTAAGAGCCAATGCAGCATCTTCAGACTGAATTGGGATTGTTCTTCTTCTCATGATTCTGTCCCTGTCCATCACTTGAGAAGCTTGGGTTGCACTTATTGCATTGCTGCTTCTTCTGGTGTTCCTACCTCTCTGGCGATTGCTGAAATTACTGCTGCTGCTTTCAGGACTTTGACTCTGGACATCACTGCTGCTTCGTGGAGTTGCAGCAGCTGAGTTTTTCCTTGCCTCAACTTCTTCGGGAAAAAGAAGTTGAATGGTGTTCCAAAGAACTGTATTCACAGTGCAAGATCTCCCATTGCTGCAATCAAAAAAAAAAAAAAAATTGCATATCTTTCTTGCAAATAGAAGCTACTCACTCAAATGTAGTATGTTAACTGTAAGGACTTGTTACTTAAAGGTGAAGATTACCTGATCAGTTGTCTGCATTTTGGACACCGTTTTCCACATTTAGCAGCAGCACATTTCAAACATTTCAGACAAAAGCTGCAAAAAATATTTTAAAAAAATCTAAGAACTAATATGTTGGAGAAGTAATTGGAAATCGAGGAATAATTTTTTTTTTAAAAAAAAAGTGATATATCCATTTCTCTGTGCAACTTTATTGTTAAATTAAGACGGATGAAATAAAAGGATGCTTGGATCAGCCTAAACTGAGAATAGTAAGAGCAAAATGATTGGATTAGCTAGTCATTTCACAGTTTTTTTTTTTTTTCCTTAATCTTTTGAGAGAGATTAGACAAAAGTCCAATCTAATTAATTAAGATAACAATAATAACACAACAGTTTGGGATTAGATCAACAGAAACAAAAATCCCCATGGGCTACAGAACTATCAGCTATCCTAAAAACAGTCTACAAAACACCAGCATAATGCTTCATCTCTTTTCCTCATTCACAACCCATCCAAGATTTTAGGTAAAATATGTTATCTGATTTGAGACACAGAACTAGCAATATTCTTACATATATTAATCGAGGTAAAAGTGACAAGCACCAACCACAATACCACCTTCCCAAACTTTTATTTTTCGATGAAGAAGAAGAAGAATAAAAGATGGAAAACTGTCCCATCCAACAGCTATTCACATGAGCAAAATAAACATCCAAAAGGCTGGAATAGAGTAGAAGGCATCATTTTGGCTGACGACATTGACATGATATCATAATGGAACCATTGGTTACTTCTATAAGATCTCAAGCTAAATATATCTATTTGCAGAGAGAAGAAGGAATAAGAGTGAATCCATCATATAATACTATGTTTCTTTTATTCTCACAAGTTTTTTTTTTTTTTTTCCCGACCAGTTTGTGTCTTTACCTATGCCCACAAGGAGTCGTACTCGGCTCGAAGCAAATCTCCAAACAAATCTGCAAGCATTCAGAGACCGCATTTAAAACAAAGATCTAAAGAAGCCGAATCAAAAGAGCAAGTTGTTGTCGAGTAGCTCCTCACAGCACAAGAGAGCTCTTCCCTCAGCCGATCCATGCAAGGAAGGCCTTTGTTCGAGGCCTTTTCAGCCGGAGCCTCTACTACCTCTGTCTTCTTCTCTTCAGCAGCAACGGCAATCTCTGTATCTTTCCTTTCAACGCCAGGATCTGCGGATAAAACCCAAACATGAATCAACAATCCAACAAGAATAGAATAAGGCTCAGATCACACACGAAACAAAAGAGAGATGAAGGGATTGAAGAAGAATACCTTTTTCAACAGTCAGCTCTTCATCATCCAGACAAAGAACCACAGGGGGGATCGGAGTGGGAGATTGCCTTCGGGATCTTCGCTTCCTAGAAATCGGAAGGAAACTCAAGAATCGAGAAGAAAGATCGAAAGAAACGGGAAAGCGCTGAGGAAATGAGATCGGGATGGGTGTTCGGACTTGTTGATCCATTACCTGTTGGAGTTGGTGGTTGGAGGGGTCTTGAACTGCGGACTGGGGCGCTTCCTGTGCCTGGATTCTCTCACCGGTGTGTCTTCGACGACAAGGCTGGCGAGCAGGAGGGCTTCCTCGTCCCAGCCGGCCATGGCGGCGGCCGATCGGAATCCGGGGCTAAGGATGCTCTCTTTCGTCGTTGGCCATGGAGCGCGGGGAGATCTTCTGGGTCGGTTCTGTGGATTGTTTGGGCTTCTCTCTTCTTCAGCTGCCATTCTTGCTCTTCCTCTTGCCCAGGGCTTTTGGTTGGGGAAAGCGGAGATCTCTCTTGAGTATCTCAGAGGAAGAAGAGCAACGGTCAAAATTTTGAAATGGTTATCATATTAAGTAAGTATTTAATTCGCTTCCAACGGCTATATCATCGGACCGAGCCGTTTTTCAAACCGGTGCCTTTTGGCACCGGTTTTAACGGGATAGGATGAGATCCAAACATATTTCAGAAAAACTTAAATTATGTTTTCCTGCCACTTTATCAACCCATGCTCGTCAGCTGGGTTACTGACGGGGAGCCAGAAGAAATCGTCACATGTATGATGATTTCAACTCAAGTTAAAATTGCCATATGGAGTGACGATTTCTATCTGAAATCGCCACATTCATGTGGCGATTTCACTCAAACTGAAATCGCCACATGGAGTGGCAATTTTTACTCTGAAATCATCACTTCATGTGATAATTTCATTAAATGCCCTGGTCCGACCGAGAGCGATCGGGGGAGTTCTGTTTAAAGGCTCATGACCTACCCACCCGGCCTTCCTTCCGCTCGCTGACTGACTCAAGACATCGCCGAGTCCTTCGATCTACCCATAGGGCACGCACTATGCCTATAAATAGGAAGTCCCCTCCGATCTCGTGCTCTCTGTCGGGGGACTTAAAGTGGCGATTTCAGAGTAGAAATCACCATACCATGTGGCGATTTCAATTTGAGTGAAATCGCCACGTGAAGTAGCAATTTCTACTTGAAATCGCCACTCCATGTGACAATTTTAACTTGAGTTAAAATCGCCACATGGTGTGGCGATTTCTTCTAGCTCCCCGTTAGTAACCCAGCTGACGAGGCCGAGCGTGGGTTGATGAAGTGGCAAGGAAAAAGGCTATTTGAAATGACGTTTTTCCCTTTAACAACTTTTCTAAAATATGTTTGGATTCCGTCCCATCCCGTTAAAACCGGTGCCTTTTGGCACCGGTTTGAAAAACCAGACCTGATGCATTTGGGCTGGAAACCGTAGCTACGATGGGGCTGCTAGCAGAGAGGTATGGATTGGAAAGTCATAAAAAGAAATAAAATTATTGCATTGAGATGAGATGAATGGCAACAGGTGCAGCCTATTTATGTATGACCATGGGTCAGCAACAATGATTATGGATAGGGTGATAATTGGGTCAGATGGGACCAAATGCATATTGGATTGGAGGCATAATATATCAAATGTCAACCTAAACTTCATTTATATAGATTTTACCGTGAACAAAGCTCTATATGTTTAACTTTTCTGCAAAATTTCATAGCCTAATGCTATGCGTAGAGAGATGCATCCAGACTAGAATCTCGACCTTGATGCCTTATGTACTGCATTCTCAGGTTGAGCGCCAGAGACTGCAATTGAGCTAAAATCCATATGATAGTATTTTAATATAATAACATATGCTCTTCTAGAAAGAAAGATCATGATAGGAATCACATCTATTTTGTTTGATTAATAAATAAAGTGAGTGAATGATCATTTCTATCTCACCATATAAGTCCTTTAGATTTTTTTGGAAAACCTTAAGGTAGTGTTTGATAGAAAAAATATTATCCATGGATAAGTGTAAAGGATAGAGTTTGTCCCCTGGCTATCCCTAGGGATATCTCTTGGCTATCACATTGATTATATCAAATGCAAAAAGGTAAATCCATAGGATAACTTTTTTTTACTCTTATTTGGAGGGATAACCAGCTATTCCTGTATTTTTTAGGGAATAAATTGAGGGGATATCCCATGGCATGGTTAACCATGGATTATCCCTTTAGTTAACTTTATTCCCAGCTATCCCCTATAGTTATGACTTTTGGGAATAAGAAGGGATATCCCCTGTATATCCCCTCTTATCCTCTATTTCAAACACTACCTAAATGGTACCATATTGACTCTTGACTATATTGTGAAATGATAAATGGATATGAATAATTTAACTTGATGGGACATGTTTGAGAAAGAAATCTATAAATTGAACAATATGAGTATGAAGGAAAGATGCAATGAATTTTTTTTTTGCATCCAAAGTATTCACTAGTCAACCAATATATTCTCATAAGAATTGAACTTAATTATATATATATATATATATATATATGATTTAGAGATATTTGGATTGGTGTGATAAATACATTCAAGGCACAACAAGACATCAGCATGTTTAGGGTTGTAGCTAATGTGTTACCCTTAACAAGTGCTAGCATTTAGTTGCTATATGGCACATGTCCTAATATGAAGGTTCTTTATGTTGATTCGTCATATCCGATGGGAGATGCTAGACTTAATAATGTAGGTGGGTGCCTATAATGGGTTGATCGAACCCATACTAATTCTATCAATAAGAGATAATGGAAAACAAAGGAGTATATGAAAAGAAGATAATGGAACCATGAGGAAGGACACGGAAAAGATATTTATCATTTTTGAAAAATTAAAATAAATACCACTTCTCTCGATCTTATAGAAGGAAAAATAAAGAGAAACACCCTTGAGATCAAAAAATTCGATCAACTCTCTCCCATCTCTCCTAGATCATAATACATAGAGAAATAATCTTCACTTTGAGTTATGAAATACACATAGATTTTTTATCACTGCAATTTTTGACATGTCAAAGTATGTGAAACAACTTAATTTTGGTCCTACTTCATCATCAATCAAGGTATATATATATATATATATATATATATATATATATATATAGATATATGTACTCCACCCATATTAACACTTCATATATCACATTAATTCTTAAAATAATATTTTAAAAAAGTTCAGCTCTGAGTAACTCCTTTGAGAATGCAATGGACATTGGAAGGTAGAAAGTACTTCAAGACCTATGTTAACATCTTTTGCTTATATCGTATTAAAACAAGAGTTGTATAGATCTACTCATGCTACATGGCATAGGGCTTTTTGGCAGCATTCTTGGACCCATAGCATCATTACCAATATCACTATTGATGATGCCAAATCACCAACCTTGAGCGTGCGGTCACCTCCTCCAGCGAGCTTCTCGTGCCTTAAAGCAAGTCTCGGGGGCCAGAGATTCCGATGGGGACCCTCCAACGCTCAAGTCAGTGGTCTGGACATCAGCCGTGAGCTTGAAGAAGCTCGAAAGAGAAAGAGAGAGAGATATGGCTCCGGGAGGAGCTCTTCCTGTGAGCGTTTAGGGGTGTAACGAGTGTGTTACCTGGTCGGGAGTCCCTCTTACCCATCTTATAGGCGATTAAGAGTTTGTTTGGCTTGAGTGGTTGAGGCCTTGTAATGATGACCTTGATGGGTGAAATGTCAGAGCTGACGTCTGTGAGGCATGGGGTTCAACCACTTTGTCAGAGCATTTAAGGTAATGGCAGCAATGGCAGAGCTTGCTTCATTCTTTGATGTCAGGACTGCAGGTCAAGTCCCATCAAGGTGAGTGGCTGTAGCTGGTTGGTGGGTCCTGCTCCACCGGAGAGGGGAAAGCGGGGGCCATCCTCCCCAGCTAGGAAGGTGCCGGGGCCGGCTGGAAGGTGCCGGGGGCGCCTGGCAGGTGCCGAGGCCGGCTGGCTTGGACAGGCCAAGGCCGGCTAGGAAGGTGACGGGGCCGGCTGGCTTGGACAGGTCGGGGCCGGCTAGGAGGTGCCGGGGTCGGCTGGAAGGTGCCAGGGCCGGCTGGCTTGGACAGGCCGGGGCCGGCTAAGAAGGTGTCGGGGCCGGTCGGAAGGTGCTGGGGCCAGCTGGCTTGGACAGGTCGGGGCCGGCTAGGAGGGTGCCGGGGTCGCCTGGCAGGTGCCGGGGCCGGCTGGCTTGGACAGGCCAGGGCCAGCTAGGAAGGTGCCGGGGCCGCCTGGCTTAGATAGGCCGGGGCCGCTAGGAGGGTGCCGGGGCCGGCTGGCTTGAACAGGCCGGGGCTGGCTAGGAAGGTGCTGGCCTTGGAGGCGTCGGCCTTGGAGGCGTCGGCCTTGGAGCTGTCGGCCATGGAGCTATCGGCCATGGAGCTCTCGGCCTTAGAGCTGTTAGCCTTGGAGCTGTCAGCCATGGAGCCGTCGGCCCTGGAGCTCTCGGCCTTGGAGCTGTCGGCCATGGAGCTGTCGGCCGTGGATCTATCGGCCATGGAGCTGTCGGCCTTGGAGCTGTCAGCCATGGAGCTGTCAGCCTTGAAGCTGTCGGCCGTGGAGCTATCGGCCATGGAGCTGTCGGCCTTGGAGCTGTCGGCCTTGGAGCTATCGACCATGAAGGTCTCGGCCTTGGAGCTATCGGCCTTAGAGCTGTTGGCCCTGGAGCCGTCGGCCATGGAGCTCTCGGGTGCGCATGGCTTTGAGGCCATAAACGCTACCATGGCCGAAGGGCCCTTTGGAGGCCAAAGGGGGCTCCGTTGGTTTCCTTCACGGTTCTCTAACGCATTGGATTAGCCATATCAGATGCCCCCTCGCTCCTAAGATGAAGCGGGTCCACCCCAGCAAGGCAAAAGGGGCGCTACCTCCCAAGTGGCTGATCCTAGCTTGATGCGGGGCTTCATGCCTGGCTGGTGTAGGGCTTCAGGTGCCGACGGGTGTCGGGCATCATGCTTGGCTAGTGCAGGGCTTTAGGTGCCGACAAGTGTCGGGCTTCATGTCTAGCTAGTGCAGGGCTTCAGGTACCGACGGGTGTCGGGCTTCATGCTTGGCTGGTGCAGGGCTTCATGCCTGGCTGGCCTAGGGCTTTGGTACCGACCGGAGTCGGGCTTCATGCCTGGCTGGCCCAGGGCTTTGGTACCGATCGAAGTCGGGCTTCATGCCTGGTTGGACCAGGGCTTTGGTGCCGACTGGAGTCGGGCTTCATGCCTGGCTAGTGCAGGGCTTCAGGTGCCGATGGGTGTCGGGCTTCATGCCTGGCTGGTACAGAGCTTTAGGTACCGACGGGTGTCGGGCTTTATGCCTGGCTGGTGCAGAGCTTCAGGTGCCGATGGGTACCGGGCTTCATGCCTGGCTGGCCCAGGGATTTTTGTTGCTGAGAGCTGGTGTTGCACCGCTCTGCCAGTTGGTACACTGGGCTTCATGCCTGGCTAGTCCAGGGCTTTGGTGCCACCGGGGTCGGGCTTCATGTCTGGCTGGTGCAGGGCTTCAAGTGCCGATGGGTGTCGGGCTTCATGCCTGGCTGGCCCAGGGCTTTGGTGCCGATCGGAGTCGGGCTTCATGCCTGGCTGGCCCAGGGCTTTGGTGCTGATCGGAGTCGGGCTTCATGCCTGGCTGGTGCAGGGATTCAGGTGCCGATGGGTGTCGGGCTTCATGCCTGGCTGGTGCAGGGCTTCATGCTTGGCTGGCCAGGGCTTTGGTGCCGACCGGAGTCGGGCTTTATGCCTGGCTAGACCAGGGCTTCAGGTGCCGACGGGTGTCGGGCTTCATGCCTGGCTGGTACAGGGCTTCAGGTGCCGATGGGTGTCGGGCTTCATGCCTGGCTGGTGCAGGGCTTCATGCCTAGCTGGCCTAGGGCTATGGTGCTGACCGGAGTCGGGCTTCATGCCTGGCTGGCCCAGGCTTTGGTGCCGATCGGAGTCGGGCTTCATGCATGGCTGGCCCAGGGCTTTGGTGCCGACCGGAGTCGGGCTTCATGCCTGGCTGGCCCAGGCTTTTGGTGCCGACCGGAGTCAGGTTTTATGCCTGGCTGGCCCAGGGCTTTGGTGCCGACCGAAGTTGGGCTTTATGCCTGGCTGGCCCAGGGCTTCAGGTGCCGACGGGAGTCGGGCTTCATGCCTGGCTGGTGCAGGGCTTTAGGTGCCGACGGGTGTTGGGCTTCATGCCTGGCTGGTGCAGGGCTTCAGGTGCCAACGGGTGTCGGGCTTCATGCCTGGCTGGTGCAGGGCTTCATGCCTGGCTGGCCCAGGGCTTTGGTGCCAACCGGAGTCGGGCTTCATGCATGGCTGGCCCAGGGCTTTGGTGCCGACCGAAGTCGGGCTTCATGCCTGGCTGGCCCAGGGCTTTGGTGCTGACCGGAGTCTGGCTTCATGCCTGGCTTGCCCAGGGCTTTGGTGCCGACCGGAGTCAGGCTTTATGCCTGGTTGGCCCAAGGCTTTGGTGCCGACCAGAGTCGGGCTTCGTGCCTGGCTGGCCCAGGGCTTTGGTGCCGATCAGAGTCGGGCTTTATGCCTAGCTGGCCCAGGGCTTTGGTGCGCCAAAGCAAGGTTGGCCTTGGATGTTGATGCAAGGTAGATCCTCCCTGCACGATATTTTTAAGTATTAATGAAAGAAAAACTGTCTTAAGTGCAATGTACTTAGCTCTTGTAGCTCCCATGTTTTCCTTTTGCGGGTTTGAGCACTTCCGTCCGCTGGTGACCTGCCCCCAGGGAGTCGTGTTGGTCGGATTGGAAGTGTCGTTACCCTTACTTGGGCTTCTCTCGCATTTGTCCTCAGGCGAGCGGATCACTAGCCAACTGGTGCAGCTATCATGGGCGACGTGAGAGGCTTGGGGTGCTGCCGAGTGGCCCCCAAGCGCTGCTTCTGCAGTTCATGAACTGCTACTTTCAAAGCTTGATCTTGCCGATTGAGGATGGCCAGCTGGTTAATCAAAGCAGCTGAAGTTGGTGGTGAAGGAGAAGAGGGGGTGGCCTTTCGCTGCCTAGTGCGATGTGGATGCCCCCCAGCACGATTGGTAAGAACCTCTGGCATGCGCATCACCACCATAGTAATCTTAGAGGGGACGGAGGTTTATAGCTCAAGGAGACAACTTTCTTTCCTTCAGCGCGTCCCCTCTTCCTGGCGCGCCAATCTGATGACGCCAAATCATTGGCCTCGAGCGTGCGGTCGCCTCCTCTAGCGAGCTCCTTGCGCCTGCAAGCAAGTCCCGGGGGCTGAAGATTCCGGCGGGGACCCTCCGACGCACAAGTCAGTGGTCTGGGTATCAGCCGTAAGCTTGAGGAAGCTCGAAAGAGAAAGAGAGAGATATGGCTCCGGGAGGAGCTCTCCCTGTGAGCGTTTAGGGGTGTAACGAGTGTGTTACCTGGTCGGGAGTCCCTCTTGCCCATCTTATAGGCGCTTAAGAGTTTGTCTGGCTTGAGTGGTTGAGGCCTTGTAATGATGACCTTGATGGGTGAAATGTCAGAGCTGACGTCTGTGAGGCATGGGGTTCAACCACTTTGTCAGAGCATTTAAGGTGATGGCAGCAATGGCAGAGCTTGCTTCATTCTTTGATGTCAGGACTGCAGGTCAAGTCCCATCAAGGTGAGTGGCTGCAGCTGGTTGGTGGGTCCTGTTCCACCGGAGAGGGGAAAGCGGGGCCGTCCTCCCCGGCTAGGAAGGTGTCGGGGCCGGCTGGAAGGTGCCGGGGCCGGCTGACTTGGACAGGTCGGGGCCGGCTAGGAGGGTGCCGGGGCCGCCTGGCAGGTGCCGGGACCGGCTGGCTTGGATAGGCCAGGGCCGACTAGGAAGGTGCCGGGGCAGGCTGAAAGGTGTCGGGGCCGGCTGGCTTGGACAGGCCGGGGCCGGCTAAGAAGGTGCCGGGGCTGGCCGGAAGGTGCTGGGGCCGGCTGGCTTGGACAGGCCGGGGCCGGCTAGGAAGGCGCCGGGGCCGCCTGGCAGGTGCCGGGGCCGGTTGGCTTGGACAGGCCGGGGCCGGCTAGGAAGGTGCCGGGGCCGCTTGGCTTGGACAGGCCGGGGCCGGCTAGGATGGTGCCGGGGCCAGCTAGGAGGGTGCCGGGGCCGCCTGGCAGGTGCCGGGGCCAGCTGGTTTGGACGGGCCGGGGCCGGCTGGCTTAGACAGGCCAAGGCCGGCTAGGAAGGTGCCAGGGCCGCCTGGCAGGTGTCGGGGCCGACTGGCTTGGACAGGCCGGGGCCAGCTAGGAAGGTGCCGGGGCCGGCTGGAAGGTGTCGGGGCCGGTGTAACGACCCGGGCCCACGGCCCGTTTTGTTACAAAAAGCAAGACGGACAAGGTCCACACCAACTTGGGCCACCACAGCCCAAAAAGGGATCCAATTGGTGCCTTGTCCTTCTTGCTTAACCGGTTATAAACCACTCAACCAATTCCTAATTTTCCAATGTGGGACTATTAGGAGGGGCATCACAATATACCCCCCTTATAGAGGCACGTCCTCGTCACCAGAGGCAATTGATCACAACCACCAGGCAGGCAGATTCTAGAGGTGGCCCCCACAGGTTCAAGAGGTGGCTCCCATCCCCATGGATGTAGCACTTTGCCCTGTGTGGCACTTAGCTCCTGCACTTTCGACTGGTGCGAGGCTCTGATACCATATTGTAACGATCCGGGCCCATGGCCCGTTTCGTTACAAGAAAGCAAGACGGACAAGGTCTACACCAACTTGGGCCACCACAGCCCAAAAAGGGATCCAATTGGTGCCTTGTCCTTCTTGCTTAACCGGTTATAAACCACTCAACCAATTCCTAATTTTCCAATGTGGGACTATTAGGAGGGGCATCACAGCCGGCTAGGAAGGTGCCGGGGCCAGCTGGAAGGTGCCGGGGCCAGTTGCTTGGACAGGCCGGGGTCGGCCGGAAGGTGCCGGAGCCGGCTGGCTTGGACAGGCCGAGGCCGGCTAGGAGGGTGTCGGGGCCGCCTGGTAGGTGCCGGGGTGATGAGGACATCAGTTCAGACCAGAGTTCGGGTCAGTCAAACCAGTCCTTGGATGTTCCTTGTACCAGCAACCCAGGGTCAGCAGGCCACGTCAGGGAAGACCACACCAGATAATCTACGAAGGTCCAAGAGGTTGCAGAACAAACGGGCTTGAAATTTCATGTGTCGGACTGGGCCCAAACTTGGCTGGTCACATGAAAATAGACTGCTGATTCAAAGTCATTGCCTTTGGCAATGAGCTGCTGTGGATTTTGGCCATCCGGGCTCATCTGATAGGAGTTTTGGGCCTGTTTTCGTTTTTAATGGCATAGTTGTAATTTTTCTGAACTTATGATGTTAGGGTTTCTCTCTTATTTAGGTTGGTTTTGGGCGGCCGTCAGAGGCAGAGAAGAAAGACGCTGTTTTATTTTTTTTTTTTTTTTTCTCTTGAATGGAGATGAATGTTTTCTTTTTTCTGATTCAAAACAATTGAATTGAAAATTCAATTGCTCTTCCTTTAAATTTCGGATTGTGAGTGATCAAAATTCGAAATTTTCCCCTTTTCTTGTCAAGATTCGAACCAAACCTGATGAATTCTTTTCTCGCAGATTAGATCGTTCTTGAGTTGCAGGCGTTTTGAATATCGCCCTGCATCAACTTGGTATCAGAGCCTTGATCCATTCCTTCCATTACCGCCTTGATCCATTCCTTCCATTACCCTTGATCCATTCCTTCCATTACCGCCTTGATCCATTCCTTCCAAACCAAATATCAACCCTAACCGAAATTGATCCAATGGAGCAGAAGAACAATGATCAATCCCTGAGAGACGCCGTGAGAGGATGCTATGCAAGACGCCATGCGAGACCAGCACCAGGTGATGCAACAGATGATGCAAACCATGCAGGCGATGATGGCGCGGCTGGAGGTGCAGAATCGTGCCCAACCCCTTCGCGTGGAGGAGCGTGATGAAATTGTTGGAGGTAGGGAAAGGGGTTTCGAAAATCTGGAGGCACCACCAATTCGAATAGGCAACAGAGGCCTGATGTGGACTTCCAAGGTATGTCGATCAACCTCCCTATTTTGAAAATCAGAATCGGTGGGAAGCAGGCTTCAGGGTCAAAATTCCAGAGTTTAAAGGAGGAATTAACCCAGACGAGTATGTAGATTGGACCCTTCAGGTCGATGATGTTTTTCGTCTGAAGGAAGTCCCTTAGACAAGCAGGTACCGCTTGTCATAATTCGATTCAGAGATAGGGCTGCTGCTTGGTGGCATGCGCAGCACTATCGTAGATATATGATGGGAGACCTCCATTAGCGTCATGGGCAGCGCTAAAGCAGGAGATGAACAGGGAGTTTTTGCCTCCGAACCATGAGCAGATTTTGTATTCGAAGTTGCATGGTTTGACGCAAGGTAGTCGGAGCGTCGAGGAGTAGACAACTGAATTTTATCGATTGGTTGCACGAATCGGTTGAGTGAGGCTGAACCGAGATTGATAGCCATGTATCTTCATGGCTTGCGGCTGCCAATCCAAGATGCACTGGCTGTGCATCGAATTGATAGCGTAGGAGATGCGCATATGAGGCTCAGGCAGTGGAAAAGAGCTTGATGAGAAACAGGGGGTTTCAGAGCAGAGGGGGTTTTACTACGGGCCAGAGTTCAGGGCAGAATTCAGGGGGCAAATTTGCCTCCAGTAGCGAGGCCGCAGGCATCAGTACCTCCAAGACCAACAGGGTCGAGTGGAACCTCAGGTTCTCAGGCGAGAGTGGCAGCAACAGGGCTAACATTCGGTGCCATCGGTGTCAGAATTTGGGGCACTATGCCAATGAATGCCCCAAGGCGCGAGCTTAGTTGTATATGGAGGATTATATGGAGGACGAAAATGAAGGAGAGTTCCCTGAGGATGAGGAATAATGATGAGCTGTGGTGTTATGATCCGGACCATATTTAAGGGAGAGCTTGGTGATACGAAGAATGTGTCTGGCGCCGAGATCAGATGAGGA